>JAZBGZ010000484.1:0-15786 GCA_037414795.1 Stenodera caucasica | reverse complement strand
AAATATGCAAACAATTTTCATTTAAATAAAATATGGTTAATTGTTCTTTGTCATGTATGAGAATGAAGTAATTAACAGAAGGAACTAGAAATGGGAGATAAAAATTCAAAAAAACTCAAAAAAATCTCTCGCTTGGAAAAAACATATATCATAGAGCTTGAAACGACATTGAATTTTATGAATAATAATATTTATTGTTCGATAACACTAATTATATCTTACGTATTTTTCTATAATTTTCTTCAAAACATATACATGAAATTAAAAAAAATTTACAATTCATAGAATTATTTTTTGTTATCATCATTAGAAATAATAATAAAATAACAACACAAAAATTATATTGAATCTAACTGTGTTGCTATCTATTATCAAAGAGACACAATAAAAATTTTAATTTCAAATAACTTTTTTTAAATTGTCACGTTCCAGTTGTTTCATTCTTTGCTATTAAATATTTGAATATCATGCTATTATTATTTATAATAAGGAGCAAAAAATAATTTGTTCATTGAAAGGTTTTGCTGTTATCATAAATTTAGTGGAAAAATGACGAAATGGCAATCAGAAAGTGTCACTCAACTGCTGAAAGAATGCGTTTCATTTATTTGTTTACCAAACAATGACGGAATTTCGAAACGAAAAGGGGTCAAAATAAATCATCGCCCTGTGGAGGAATTTTCTAATCATTTACCGTGTTATCAAAAACTATTGTTTTAGTGATAGTTTCCTATAGAGTGAATTTAAATGTTTATTTATGCACCTACACGTGCATATTGTTTGATTTTAATCAAACAATATAGGAACCTACTTATTTTGATGATTGAAGTGGGGCTTATTCGGAGCACACTCAGAAATTTCAAATTTGAATTTAACCCAAAATGCATTATTAAATATTTTATTTATCTTTCATCAAAGAAATTTGAACGAAATCACTCCACTATCTGTATTTCAATAGTGAATATAAATAACCAGGTAGAATAGAAAGGTAGTTTGTACAACAGATACTTACAAGTAAGGTACAAGAACAGGTGTATTCATTAGTGTAGTTTTCGATAGTTTTCCAAAAGTTTCAGCTCTCGAAATTCTAATAAATGAAAAAACAAGTCTTTTGACAGTTATCATAATCTAAAATTAAATTTAACAGTGTTATTCTTGATAATTTTGTAAGTGAAACAGAAAGTGATCCTGAAAAGACTGAAATCTGAAAAGGTAATTATTTCAAACTATTAATTTAGTTTATGCTAATAAATTGGAATTGATAAATTATTGACTATGAAGATAAAGAAATCATTATACAAGAGGATATCGATCTGAATGAGATCATCACAAGACTTATCAATTCAAGATCCACAAACTTGTATTAAGTTTCTTTGATACTCAATTATTGCTAATGAATTATTTTATTTTTTTTAATAGATTCAATAAGTTTTTAATTTATGCAATTATTGACCTCGAACTTGGTTTTTCTTGAGATGAGGTTGCTTACCTGTGGCATTTTGAAAAATATGGTAATTTTTTTCTAATTCTCCTAAACAAGTATGAGGTCAATACTTGGATCAATAAAAATTGAACCAATCATACTATTAATGACTCCACATCTGTATTGTTGCTTGTTTGTCGAGCTTTTGTATTGATGATGATAGAGATGAGGATTTTGTTGAATTATACAACTTTTACTTGCAGGTAAAATATGTTACTAGGAATAATGTGTTTTGTTTATTTCCAAAATGTATTTGGGAAAATCCACGAAGGAGGTATTCTTTATCCTAAACAAACTCAAACACGACAAATCCAAACATTGGATGGTCTATGGAATTTTGTTTTGCCACCAAATAATGACTCGTTGAAAGGCATTAAAGATCAATGGTATCTCAATGATCTCAATCAAGTAATTATCAATAAAATTCAATTGAAGATTTCGATAATAATTGTTCGATAAATTTTCAGCTAATTGATCAAACAATTGAATTGATGCCAGTACCAAGTAGTTATAATGATATAACAGTTGAATCGAAAATACGTGATCATGTCGGCCCTGTATGGTACGATCGTCGATTTTTTGTTCCAAAGTCATGGCACACTGAACGGATATGGCTGAGATTTGGATCAGTCTCGTATGCAGCCCAAGTTGTAAGCGATCGATGTTTTATTTACAAATAACAATCTCGATCTTAATTGAAGAACAATTCAGTCAAGATAGAGGTCGAGATTGAGATTTGTAGTGATTATCATCGATTATTCAAAATACTAATTTGTTATTTTTCTGAAAAGTTTCTTAATGGCTATAAAATTGCTGAACACGATATTGGACATTTACCATTTCTAATTGAAATCACCGATTATGTACGTTTTGAAGAGAGCAATTTAATAAGTGTCATGTGCGATAATACATTATTACATGATACTATACCACAAGGAGAAGTCCATCAATTACTCAGGTAATTATCATGAATTTATATTTATAAAATCGATAAATTTAAAGATCAATTCGGTTTTAGTGGTCGATTAGTTCAAACGTACCGTTTCGATTTCTTCAATTATGCAGGAATTGATCGTAGCGTACATTTATATACAACACCGAAAAGTTATTTAGATGATATTACAGTTTCTACAGAATGTGATGGTGATACAGGTATCAATTATATCTTTCTAATAATTCACAATAAAATGAGATAAAATTTGATTATAGGTATTCTGGCGTACAGCATCGATTATGTTAATACTAAAGATTATAATGTAACATTTGCTTTAACATTATACGATGATAAGTATGGTAATGATGTAATTGTTGCTTATAATGAATACGATGATAGTCCATCTGGTATTTTAAAAATACCAAATGTGAATTTGTGGTGGCCATATTTAATGGATGATAATCCTGGTTATTTATACACGCTCAAAATTGATATGCTAGGATTGTCAAATATAATTATAGATTCTTATAAACTTCAAATAGGTTTTCGTACAATTACCTGGACAAATGCAAGTGTATTGATTAATAATCGTCAATTATATCTACATGGTTTTGGTAAACATGAAGATTCGGATATACGTGGACGTGGCTTTGATTTACCAACAATTCTAAGAGATTTCAATTTGATTAAATGGATTGGTGCGAATTCATTCCGTACATCGCATTATCCATATGCTGAAGAGATTATGGATTTGGCTGATAAATTTGGTATTATGGTTATTGATGAATGTCCCAGTGTTAATACCGAGTATTTTTTTTTTCAAGGAAAAACCACAACAAATTATTATTAATTTTTAATGATTTCTTACAGTCTTTTCGATGAAATACTATTAAAAAATCATAAAAGATCTATTACGGAATTAATTAAAAGAGATAAGAATCATCCGAGTGTTATAATGTGGTCGGCCGCGAACGAACCATCAACATCAAAAAAAGAAAGTACTGAATATTTTAAACGGATTATAGCTCATATAAAACAATTGGATCAATCAAGACCGACAACTATTGTAGAATCAGCTAATTTTAATGCTGTATTATCTGTATAATTCACTCAAATTATTTGAAAATAACATTTATAAATGTTATGAAATTTCAGTCACAATATGTGGATGTTATTGGTTTCAATCAATACCATGGCTGGTACACGAATACTGGAAATCTTGATGTTGTAGTCGATAATGTTGTCAAAGTATTAACAGCATGGTATAAAAAATTCAACAAGCCTGTAATCCAGCAGGAATATGGGGCAGATACAATGCAAGGACTGCATTTGGTATGTTATTCTATCTAGTGATTCCATTAATTGTTCTTAATTAGTTGCCAGCTTTTGTATGGTCTGAAGAATACCAAATCAAATTAATGTCGAAACATTTTGAAGCTTTTGATAAGTTACGTGCAGAAGGTTGGTTTATTGGTGAATTTATTTGGAATTTTGCCGATTTTAAAACAGGACAATGTAAATTATCATTCACCGTTTCTTCTACAAAAATTAGCAATTTTTTTTGTTTGTTATTTTTAGCATATACAAGAGTTGGTGGTAATAAGAAAGGAGTATTTACGAGAGATCGTCAACCAAAGTCCAGTGCTTTCCATTTAAGACGGCGTTATTGGAAATTATCAAATCAAATTTATAATGCCTCATTACCAAATGATCTCGATGATTATGTTATATCAAGTTATAATGAATATCATGACGAATTGTGATAATTGATAATGCAAATTGTAGATTAGCTATTTAATTTATAAATTACTGTCATAATTTTGTTGTGTATTTTATCAAAGTATTTTTGCTTATGCAACCATCAATTTATTATGACACTTATGCCTTCTGTCGTCGAAAAAACAAACTTTCTATTCAGGAAAAGAGACGATTATAACCTCAAAATAATTTATTCTCATGTTATTTATAAAATAAATTGAAAATTATGGATAAAATTTGTGTTATTTGCCAGAAAGTATCCTGTTATAAATGTCCAACATGCACTTCAACATATTAGTAAGTTATCAGTAGAATATGATTTTGCATTAATTTGATCTATTTCCCAGTTGTTCGGTTCCTTGCTATCAAAAACATCGTGCCAATGGTTGTGATAATAAAACAGTTACATCTGTACAAGATGAAAGTATGTCAAACAATCCCAATGCTAATAAACCAAAATATCCAACTGCAGATACTGTCCCACTGGAAAAACTAGAATTATTAAGTAAATATGTCTTGAACATAATTGATACGATGAAAAATTGTTTTTCTTTTTAATTAATAGGAAATAGTAAAGAACTTGGGAATCTTTTGTGTAATCCACATTTACGTAATCTTTTAACGGCAATCCACAATACAGGAGATCCAGAAAAAATCATGGAAATGGCGATGCAAGAACCTTTATTTGTTGAATTTGCAGATGTTTGTCTACCACTAGTTGAATCTAAAGACAAAGGTTAACTTCTTCATTTTTATTTCAAACAACAATTAGATTTATTTAAATAATTCGTAATATGATTAACAGAAGTAGAATTATTTTGAATAATTCAGTTGTATTCGTGTATCTTCTACTGTTATTAAATTGTAAATTTCCATTATTAATATTACTATCATCATCATCATCATCATCATCATCATCTGACCAGCCGAAGCGATTTGCCAAAAATACTCCATTATTATTCATTGTTGTTGATTTTAAATTTCCTATACTAGATTTCGTTATATTCTCAGCACGAGTCGTTGATACCGTTGTTGTACTTAGAGACGAATTTTGTAGGAAAATCTTCAAAAATTCCAATTTCGGAAAACTTTGATTATAATCAGGAATCGAAAATTCAACGATAGTTTCATAATACCCGGGTGCGTTCACCTATAAATAAGTTTCGATAAAATTTGAAAAAGAAAATAAAATTGAAAGTCCTAACTTGTAATTTATATTTTCCTGGTAATAGAATCCTCCAAAATTCACCAGTTTTCGTTGAATAAAACTTCATATTTCGACCAATAATTTCCAAATTCACTCCGCTAATAGGTTTTAAATTGATAGAATCGACAATTTGTCCTGTTATACCACGATGTACTTCCATACAATATTTAATCAAAGCTAATTTATTTTCTTGCCATAATTGTTGTAGGTTCTTAGCTTTTGGATATTTACAGCAAGAAATTTCCAAAGTCACTTCCATACAACCATGAGCATAATTGTAATCTTGCATACCACCAATTAATGGATACCATGCTGCACCATTCGTTATACCATTTTTGAAATTTGAAGAATCATCACAGCCGATTCCTTTGAACATTGTTAGATGATTACGAGAATAAACTGTCGCTAAATGACGAAAAACATCATTATCTGGTGTAATTGATGGCGGAAATTCATCGTTAGATGCTGAAATTAATTAATTTGATAAAATTGTACCAATTTTATTGAAGAATAATTACTTATTTCTTTAACTGTATCAAATGGATAGTTCGCAACTAATGCACCACCATGTAAACCAGCTGATAAAACAAATGGTATTTCAGACATCCATTTTTTTATAGCTTTCGTTTCTGGCTCTTCTGGTATACGATTGTAATGATAAAAATCGGGAAAATTTCGATTCAAATCTTTACCTCGATCACCATTATTACGACCATGTTCACCAACACATAAACCTTCATTGGCTATTGCAAAACCATCCGGGTTTAAACTAGGCAATACATGAATTTTTGTATTATCTAACAGTTGTTTTATTGTCGTATCGTTATCATAATTATCTCGAAGGTGCTATAATTATAATGATTACTATTCTAATTGATTGAAAATTGGAAATCTACTTCTAGAAAATGTAGGAGAATTTCCCGCCCAACTGGTTCATTACCATGAATAGTTCCAATTAATTTAATATTTGGTATGCCTAATTTTTGGTGTTTTCGATTATTTAAGCTTGTTATTTCCGTTACCCATAAATCTCTACCTTTAATTATCAAACAATTGAAATTTAAAATTATAAACATAACTCTACTTACCTTTCGGTGATTTTCCAATCGAATATAAACGTGTGTAGAGTTTTTCATTATTTTCGGTGAAATTTTTCAAAAATTTCTCCAATTCTTCATGATCATGATATTCGAATTCCAATAGTCTTCCAAAATTTATTGTTAAACTTATTGTAAATATAAATAAAAGAAAATTCCACGTTAACAACATTTATTGATAATTATAGTCTAATGTTTGCCAAATGTGAATTCTAATTATAAAATATTTGTCGTTTTTGTTACAGTTGGAGTATCTGTTAAATTTTACAGTTTTGTATTTTTGATAATCAAATACTGTTATTTGATTTGCGGGAATTGAGGTTTATATATCTCCCTTCCATAAATATCCAAAAGTATAGGAATTAGAATTTAAAGAAGATTTCGAATATAAACTTTGAACTAATTGAGATTAACTTTCAACATTCTGAAGAGAAAATTTATTACGTGTATAAATTCTCTTATACTGATCTTTTGCAAATTTCATTTAAGAGAAAAACATTAATTTTAAGTAAATAAATTAGCAACCGGAACTTTAACCGCAACCGACAATTATATCAAAATGATAACGATTTACCTTTTTCGATGTGTGATTTATTGTTTATTTTGTACGAAGTCAAAAAATCACAAATAATTTTGGGAAAATCCGAAAAACTATTGAAATGTTCCTGGAAAATTTAGATTAGAAAATTCATAGAAAATTTAAAAATACGTAGATTTGTAAGTTTATTCGACTCGTATAGTTATCTGATGATTACTCTAAATGAGTTTGTGAAAATTATCCAATCTTAAGATGGAATATTTTCTAAAATTAGCAAAGTTTCACGCTACTGAGTGATTCAATTACGGGAAAAATTAACCAGATGTTTCAGCTTCAGAAAATACGATCCTTTTCTTTATAAATAGCAAACATTACAATAATCTAAATATTTCCGTATTAAATTTGTGGCAAGTCCAAATTAAATTTACCACTGCTAATAAAAATGCGTAATAGAATTTCTAAAATTTTCTTTGTGCTTCTAGTGAATAATTGTGGTTAGATAATTATTGAAAAGAAGAATTGTTGATATCATATTGAAGGATGTGGACAAACTGATAAATTGATCAAAATAAAAAATACGATTTAATCTTAATTTAAGACAGCTTTGGAGCCATCATAATAAATTTTCTTTATTTACACAAATTGATCTTACAAAACTGATGTACTTTACAATGAATTTATAATTATTATTGAAATAGGAAAATTGCAGAAACCAGCACAACTTCCCATTGTAATGATCATTATTATTAATCATCTTTATTATAATCAGTCGAGACCAGCTCGATCAAAAATACTAAAAATTTTCTCCAATGAAATAGTTATAGCAATTTAATTATAAATAATAAATAATATGGAAAAATTCCACGAAATACACACGTCGTGAATTATTATTATTTATAATTTCAAGGATCAAAATAATGAGGTGATCAAATAACAACACTCAGGGGATGAACGAAAAGGCTAAATCCTTTTCTTTTTTATACATATAATTTATAATTTTTCTCAAAAAAATTTCCAATTTCCAATCGGTGCTGATCTCGCCTGTTGCCACACAGAAAAATAAATGAACAACAAATAAGTAATTATGTACTTGGTGATCGAGATTAGATTCTGCAAGACGATTTGATGACTCCAAAAACGAGCCTCGCCTGCAATTTTTGATGGATATTCTCCCTATTTTTGTAAAATATACATCTCTACCATTATTACTATTATTATCATTATTAAATAAATAACAATCTTGAATTATATATACATATTTTGTTCTTATTATTATTATTTGTGTGTTTTGAAAATATTTTAGTGCGCCTCTAAAACACCATCACAGGTCTCCAAGAAGACACAAAAAAACCGTAGATGAAATTTTCGACAAAATTATAATAACAGTTATAGAAAAGAATTGTCTTTCGATATGGATCCTTAAAGATAACAGCATACAATTTTACTACATTTAATAGCGGAAACTGAATTAGAAAAGAATAGCTTTATTAAGAAAGAATTAAGAAGAAATTGAAAAAAAAAAATTAAAGATAAAGCAGAAGAAACTGGGCGATTGAAAACTGCAAATTTTTTTTTACCATTTATCTACAACAGTTTCGCCAACTGAAACAGAAAAATAAAACGATATTGTTTAAGCATTAATGCTCAAGCATGCATCGTAAGCCTTATTTTTTTGTTAGTGAAAGAAGGAAAATGAGAATTTTAATAAGTTTTATAAAAACAGAGGATAATTAAATTGAAAACAACAATCACTTCCAAAAGAGAACAGGTAACAGTAGACTCATTTTGTCATCATCAGGATGAGTCCAACAATTAATCACGGATTACAACTCGGGGTACTGTAAAATCCAAAAATTTTAATTAATCAAATTAATTTCAATAATTTAATTAAATCAAATTATGATCAATACTTACACAATAATGTTGATGGATTTACGACTTGAATACACACATCCACAATCAAATTAGTACAAGCTTGACAGTTATTTTGAAAAATTTACAATTATTTAAAAGGAATAGGGCTAATGACATACCAAAAAATGCAAAACAATCGGCAAACACACGAGAAAAACGTTCAAAACTTTATTAGTTTCTTCATATATTTTTTTTCCTGTAACACTGCCCATTACAAATATTTACAAATTCTTTTAGCAGTTTACACGTAAGGTAAAGACAAACAGTTTCCGAAACTACTAATATACCAAAATTTTACATAGAAAAGATCCAAAATAGGATAAAATAAAAAAAACCCTGAAACTATTTGTCCGAAAAAAATGCACTTCAAAGTGCAATAAATTAAAAAATAACTATATGTAGAAAATAAATCTAGTAAATCATAAATTATTATACATATATTATATAATACAAAAATTCGACTAAATTGCAAAATTTCATGATTTACTTCGACTTTCATCTACTTATTTATCATCATCATCAAAAATTTAGTAACTAAAATTAAAAGGTAGAATTGTAACCGATGACGGCATCAAACTCAATGCTAAGTACATTAACAATTATTATTATTATTATAAACATGGACTTTATTATAGAGTTTTGACCAAAACAAAAAACCAACAAAAATTTGAAACCGTCTCAGCTATCCGGCAGGTTATAATAACATGCTCCAAATCGGTGAATTTTTTTTTGTAATTAATTTTACTTTAATGCAACAAAATTCAGTTCTTCAAAATTCGTTGCTTTACATCCTTTATTATTTTTCATTGATTAAAAAAAAAAAAAAAAATTTAAATCAAAAAATTGGTCAGTCTTGTTGCGTGTTTTTGTTTTTCGCGACCATGCACTACAGTTTTCATTTATTAATATTATTAAATTCAACTATTTTCAAATCACAACACACTTCTGTATTTTCATTATTATTTTTAAATATTAGTGTTTCAATTATTCAAATAAAACAAACGACTTGCCTGGTCCATATTTGATGTTGTTGTTGTTGATGATGAGGAAAAATTAATTATAATTATCGTAAGATTCGAGGCAACAATCGCTATTACAAAAGTCCTGTTTTTGCTACTATTATTTTATGAATCACAGCGCTGTTTTTATTGTATACCTCAATTATCTCACGACTTTCTCAATAATACAATGGGAACACTAGAGTTAAACTTAACTTCAAGTTGATAAAATAAAAGGCAAATTATTTAAATAATATTAATAAATATGAATAAATCCATTGGAAACAATCTTGCAATAACTCTAGAGTTAAACAATAAAGAAAAGAGAGAATTATATAAAGGCACTTGATCAATAAAATATTTCTCTGATTTTGTTTTTGTAATTATATATAAATTTTTGCCTTTTATTTTATCAAAGCTAGCCTCGTACAATGGAGGTAGTCATTTTATAGTTTTATATAGGGCTTATACATAGTAAACCAAAGAAAACGGCCCACATTAGTACAATCCAATGTACGGTATAAATTGGACTCTCACCATCTGTTATTTTTCTTGCGACGAATTTCAGCGTTTCATCAAGTAATACTACTGGAATTGAAAATTTCATTACAGTTACCCATTCTTCAGCATTTAATGGAGTAACTTGGAACACAGCCTGTATTTATTAAATCAATATTATTCAATTTAAATATTCAAATATTAAATAATACTCACAGATAAGACGTCTACGTAGAGGATGACAAAGTGAAGAGTAAAAGATAGAGCCATTGAACCCATCAACCACCAATTACACCATGGTGGCATTGCAATCAATGATTGATTCTCAGATAAGCTAGAATTTCATAATTAATATTAAAAATTAACTAGAAATTTTTTATAAAAAAATCAAAAACCTGTTCATAGCATTCAACATTTCAATAGTGACAAGTACAGAGAGAGCCATTGTCATCGGATGTGGATCATTGAAGACTTTACAATTGATACCTTTGAATTCGGGTCCGCCTCCAATACATTGTAAATGATGTGTCTATAAACAGATTAAAAAAATATATGTATGTATTATAAAAATAATATAATAGAAACTAACCAATTGATAATAAGTCATTTGAGGTCCTTCAGGTGAGTACATAAACCACCAAGCAGCGGCACCAACAGTAGCAGCTCCAACATAACCACCAATAGCTAAATATCTAAAGAATAACCATCCAGATATTAAGGATTCATCAGCTTTTCTAGGTGGTTTACTCATAATATCTAAATCAGGTGGATTAAAACCTAATGCTGTAGCTGGTAAACCATCAGTAACTAAATTAACCCATAATAACTGTACTGGTATTAAAGCTTCTGGAAGACCTAATGCGGCTGTTAAGAAAATTGATACAACTTCACCAATATTTGATGATATCAAATAACGTATAAATTGTTTCATATTATTATAAATTGCACGTCCTTCTTCAACAGCAGCAACAATTGATGAGAAATTATCATCAGCTAATACCATTTCAGATGCTGATTTAGCTACAGCAGTACCAGAACCCATAGCAATACCAATTTCGGCTTTTTTCAATGCTGGTGCATCATTAACACCATCACCAGTCATTGCTGATATTTCATTCATACTTTGTAAATATTCAACAATTTTTGATTTATGTGCTGGTTCAACACGTGAAAATAGACGTGCTTTAGCACATGCTGCTCTTTGTTCACTTTGTGATAGATCATCAAATTCACGTCCTGAAAATGATTTACCAGTTGTATCTTCATTCTCACCAAATACACCAATACGCCGACAGATGGCTTCAGCTGTTGCTTTATTATCACCAGTAATAACAATGACACGTATACCAGCAGCACGACATTGTACAATTGAATCAAAGACTTCTTTACGTGGTGGATCCAACATACCAACAACACCGACAAATGTTAAATTAACTTCATATGTATAGAATTTCGATGAATCACCCAAATCCATATCTTCAGGTTTCATTGGATTATCACCAGTTGCTAAAGCTAAACAACGTAATGTATCACGACCACAACCATATGATTTTGTCAATTCTAATATACGATTCTTTAATGTTGTTGTTAATGGTACTTTTTGTGTACCAACACGAGCGTGTGTACAACGTTCTAATACACCTTCTGGTGCACCTTTAACAAACAATTTCGGTCCATTGCCTAAACGTGATGCTTTCAATGGTACACAATAAGATGACATTGATTTACGATCACGTGAAAATTCCATAGTGAATTCTTTCTTCCATTTTGTTTCAATATCTTGTCGGACACAGATAGCAGTTTGACGACGATCACCTGATTTTGTTACATTAAATGGATTCATTTTTTCAGCTAATACAATTAATGCAGTTTCTGTTGCTTCACCAACTTTTTCAAATGCTTGTTTAAATTCATTAAAATCAATAGCTGAATCATTACACATAATACATATGACACCTATTTCTTGTAAACCTTCATAATCTGTACATTTGACTTTTTGTCCTTTTAAAAAGACTTCACCAATTGGTTCATATGTTGAGCCAGTTATTTCGAATTCAAGAAAACTACTATCATTACCTTCAACCTTGTCAAATACAAACATACGTGATACAGACATTTGATTTGTTGTTAATGTACCAGTTTTATCTGAACAGATAACAGATGTACAACCTAATGTTTCAACAGATGGTAATGAACGTACAATTGCATTCTTTTTAGCCATACGACGTGTACCAAGTGCTAAACATGTTGTAATTACAGCTGGTAAACCTTCTGGTATAGCAGCAACAGCTAATGCAACAGCAATTTTGAAATAATAAACAGCACCTTTTATCCATGAACCACCATGTGCTGGATCATTAAAATGGCCAATATTTATTGCCCATACAGCAACACATATAACAGATATAACTTTTGATAATTGTTCACCAAATTCATCTAATTTTTGTTGTAATGGTGTTTTGATTTCTTCAGTTTCAGACATTTCTGTACGAATCTTACCAATTGCAGTATTTAAACCAGTACCAATAACAATACCACGTGCTTTACCAGCTGCTACATTTGTACCACTAAATAAGATATTTTTTTTATCTTGATTAACAGCACGTGGATCAGGTATAGGATCTGTATGTTTTATAACTGATACAGATTCACCAGTTAAAATTGATTGATCGATACGTAATGTTGTTGAGAAAATTTTTGTTAAACGTATATCAGCTGGTATTTTATCACCAACTGATACTTCAACAATATCGCCAGGAACAATTTCTTTGGCACGTATTTTTTGTATACCTGATTTATCACCACGTAATACTTTACCCATTTCTGGTTCATATTCTTTTAATGCTTCAATAGCTGATTCGGCATTACGTTCCTAAAAATATTACAAAAAAAAAAAAAAACACCATTGATTATATACAATAAAATAAAATAAAAATGACCGAATTTCTAACTAAAAATAAATTATTACTGATTGATTGATTAGTTCTTTACGATTCAGTTAATTCTCAAGTGGCGAAATTTGAACCAAAAAAAGAACAATCAAACATTTATTTATAAAACAGTTAATCTATAGGAAATCCAATTTAACTAACAGAATTAGAAATTTCATTAGGCAAATCCAACAATTTGATACGTGGAACTATTTCGAAATTAATCAGAAATTCAGTTCTATATTTCAATCGTATAATTATTCATATTGATCTAGTAAAATTTACCTGCCATACACCGACGACTGCATTAGCAATAAGAATAAGTAAAATAACGAAAGGTTCAACGAATGCTGTAAAAGCTCCATCATGCTCTTCAAATAAAGCGAGAACCTAGAAAATGTATTAAGAAAAAACAATACAATTTTCACAATAATCAAGAATTGATATATGAGTTTAAAATATTGGATAGAACAAAAAAAATTGAAAGCAGTAAAGATTTTCTATTGGTTATTTATCTTTGGAAGATTGCTTCAATTTTTTCATACATTGAATTTATTTTACTTACAAACGAAATAATAGCGGCTAATAATAAAATCTTGACTAGTAGATCATCGAACTGTTCTAAAACTAATTGCCATATGGATTTGCCTGTTAAAAAAAATTAGTGTTATTCTATATTATTTTTCTGGAACCCTTACACAACACCTTGACAAAATTCCAAAATATTTATTTTAAGAATTTCCACAGACATCAATTTTAAATTAAGTTTAATTTAAAACATATGTCTATCGAATATATAACATTCGATTTTATTCTTAGTATTTTCTTTGATGTTTCATTTTACAAAAAACATGCAGTTTTAAATAATGATAAAAATAACAAAAGCGCATCCACCAATTTCAAAATTTCTAAAGAGAAATCAATAAACTGGATTTGTTTTTTTTTTACTTCAATAATTCTTTTAAAAAAATTATATCAACCTTTTTTGACACCATTCAAATAAAGAGATTTCACGATACAACGATTACATTGTTTGAAATTTTGACGCCCTATTTCCCCTTGAATTTCTCACAATTCAACTTGTCATACCTATTACTGAAAATCAACTACCCTCTATCGAAATTATTGTTACAATTGATTCAAATTACAAACAATAGATTTATAGTGGAATAGATAGAGACCTAGTTTTTTGAAAATTATTAATATTCAGATTACGTCACTCACCTTCCTCCACAGGAAGTTCTGAAACAGAATAAACAAGAAAAAATTAATATGACAATCTTTTTTTATAATTTAGAATTTTTTATTTTAATTCAAATGATACAAATTCAAGGCTATCAGTTATGTTAATATTGGAAAAAATCTAATCGCTAATAACGTCACACCTCTGACGTAAAAAAGAACGTCATAAAAAATTCTGAGGCGGTAATTTATCGAAAGCAAGTCCTATCATAAGTATGTACACGTGAAATTAAATTGGAAAAACTCCAATATCACATATTTAATTCAATAATTGGATCATATTTGAAGTACTTAATTCAATAATTGCGCTCCATCATCAATTCAAATTGGATTCTATAATAAATTTGTAATAATGTATTGTTTATTTTATGTTAATTAAATCAAGAATTTTTACGTCAATATTGAACAATTTTAATTGGAAATTCAATAATTATCACTAGTCAACTAACGTGAGTTGTTATAAATGACGTGGGCCAACAGGAAAAAGAGATAGTTGAATTTTAATAAAATTAAAGAAAATTACAAATATCCTTGTAATCTTTGTGAGGATTAGATGCTTACATGTCTACAGGATGATTGTACTTTAACAAAGTACTTAGATTGGATTTATACTCAAACTTTATCATGTATGTATATTAAACAGAAATTTAATAACACATCCGAATTTCATTATTGTTTGGAATAGTTTGGATCAAATAATTTTCAAATAAATGAAACAAACTAATATTTGTCGTTAACAAATACAATTAGACCTTTATTACATAGCAAATTTCTATTTGGGGAGAGTAATGAAGGTCAAATTTGGATAAAAAAAAGATAAAGGATTATTTGAATATTAAATTAGTGTATTAATTGGAGTAAAACTTTGATCTTGATAATAGTTGCCAATAAATTCTTTGATCTACGTCGTATGAATCGAAAATTTTATTTTTGAAACTTCCATAATAGGATTTTTCCTTCATATTTATATTAAAACAAATTTGACTTAGCCGTTTTCATTCAATTTTTTTAGTGTTTTAAAGAATCGAAAATTTAATTGATTATGATTTTTGAGGCTAAATACGATCGATTTTTGACATTTCGAAAAAGTCGATGGTGCTAACTATAAAATGACAAAGATTCAATCATAATGGCACTATATTAGGTTTTTTTTTATGGAAAATTCATCAATTTTTTTTGATCATTTT
>JAZBGZ010000483.1:24368-41857 GCA_037414795.1 Stenodera caucasica | reverse complement strand
TCGAGGTTCGACTATAAACAACAAAAAAAAAGCGATTTTAACTGAAATTTCCCGTTTTTCCAGTGGTCATACTGAGTGTTCGTGGTGTTCTAGTGAGAAAATTCATGCTAGCTGCTCACGCATTGGGAATGACGAAGGGCGATTGGACGTTTCTCGACGTCGAAATTTTCCAAGTATTGCAAACAATAATAAACAATAATAGATTAACAATATTTGGAATTATTTTAGGGCTCTTATTGGAAAGATCACGATTGGGAAGCGGGCGATGTTGATGATTCCATTGCGCGAAAAGCGTACGAAGCTCTACTTCGCGTCTCATTATTACAACCAACCAACGATAAATTCCAAGATTTCGGTGAGAAAGTTAAAGAGCGCGCCTTACGCGATTATCATTATCGCATTAGTGAAAAAGAAGAGATCAATTTCGTTATTGGAGCTTTCTATGATGGCGTCTATTTATTAGGATTAGCATTGAACGAAACATTATGGGAAGGTGGCGATATAAGGGATGGTTTGAATATAACAGCCAGAATGTGGTCAAGAGATTTTCACGGTTACTCATCACCAACATTATAATCGAATATAAATCAATTTGATATTACAGGAATTACTGGTCATGTTCGTATCGATGATAATGGCGATCGTGATGCTGATTATTCCGTTTTGGATTTGGATCCGATTACCGGTAAATTTGAAGTTGTTGCCCATTATTATGGAGTTGATAAGAAATATTCACCGGTATCGGGTAAGAGGATTCATTGGCCTGGTGGTAGGGAAGGACCACCACCTGATATACCCAAATGCGGGTTTCTCGATAATGATCCGGAATGTAAAAATCGCGGTAAGTCGACAATTACGATTTATCGAATAATATTCAATAATTGAGCAATTGAATCGATTTAATGCTGCTTAAATTATAAAGAAGCTTATATGTTGATTGTTTACGGATCGTTCACTTTTGGAGTTTTTCTAGCAATTATTATAACATTCATTTGTATTTGTAATAAGTGAGTATTTTCGTGGTGAAATTATAAAAATTAATTCAATTAGAAAATTTATTGTTTATTCAATTTAATTTGATTATAGACAGATCCGGATTGCCGCAGATTTGAATAATATGTCGTGGCGGATACGGCCAGATGAGGTGAGCTTGGAAATGGGCCGGACTTTTGGATCCAAAATGGCACTACATAAATTAACTGAGGTAAGGCTCGAAAACATCCCTCATCCATCTTTTCGAAAATTTCCTTCCTCCCTTCCTCCTTTTCTTCTTTCGTTCCTTACTTCCGTTCTTCCGCCCTTCCATCCTCCCTTTCTTCTTTTCTTCTTCCCTTCTTTCCCTTTTTCTTCCCTCCCTTCCTTCCTACTTTCCTCAGAATTTACTAATTTCTAATTTTTCCTACTGACACTGCCTCGGTAGAATCTTTGTGATTCCCAATAACTCAGGTACTCTTTTCCTGCGGAGATTCAAACCAAAAAAGCAGTTACCTGGAGTCAAATTTTAGAGTTCTGCAAGCAAAACTATCGATATTTCTTGAGCCGATTTGTAAAGAACCGAATTTAATCGGATCTTCTTGTTTTTCAGTCTTATAGTCTGCGAAGTGGTCGCGCCTCAATCAGCTCCTCGTCCTCAATCCAAACGACAAAAATCTTCACAACTGTAGGTGTTTATAAAGGCAATCGTGTTGCTATTAAGAAAATCACAAAGAAAAAAATCGACATCAACAAGAAATTATTATGGGAAATCAAACAAGTCCGCGATGTGACCCATGAGAATACGGTTCGTTTTTTGGGCGCCTGTATTGATTGTCCAACTGTATTAATATTGACCGAATATTGTCCAAAAGGCAGTTTAAAAGATGTCTTGGAAAATGATGCCATCCATTTAGATTGGAATTTTCGCATGTCATTAATACATGATGTCGTTAAAGGGATGAGTTATTTGCATAGTTGTGAAGTATCCGTACATGGTAAATTACGTTCGTGTAATTGTTTAATTGACGGTCGATTTGTACTGAAAATAAGCGATTTCGGCTTGATGACATTAACAACACCGTCGGAAATCGTTAAAGATGCCAATTATTATAAAAGTAATTAATTTGATATTTTATTACTCCGGTTTTGTTTTTAATTTCGTCTGTTTTGGTTAGAAATGTTGTGGGTAGCTCCGGAATTGTTGCCTTTAACGGTTACACCCGGAATGCCAGCCACTCAAAAAGGCGACGTCTACAGTTTTGGGGTGATTTTAGAGGAGATCATCGTCCGAGGCGGGCCCTACGAGGCCGCTAGACAATTTCTAGAGCCACCAGGTATATCCAAATTGGAAAAATTCAATAAAACCAACTTAAACTTGACACTTGACAGAAATCATCGCTCGTGTTGCCGCTCGAGAAATGCCCCCATTTCGTCCGGCTGTTAGTCGCCGCGATTGTCCCGAAGATCTCCTCGAATTGATGGAACGTTGCTGGAACGATAATCCAGATGAACGGCCAACTTTCGATACAATCAAATTGACTTTACGCAATATCATGAAGTTGCCGAAATAAATAACAAATAAATCGATCAATTCGATCTGATTCCGGTGTTTTTCCAGGGATTATTGCGAGAACTTGATGGATGATCTGTTGAGACGTATGGAACAATATGCGAACAATTTAGAGGCTTTAGTTAGCGAGAAAACGGAACAATTGAGTCAAGAAAAACGACGATCTGAAGAATTGCTGTATCAAGTTTTACCGCGACCGGTTGCACAACAATTAATGGCCGGTGAATTAGTACAACCGGAACAATTCGAATGCGTTACAATCTATTTTAGTGATATCGTCGGTTTTACTGGGTTATGTGCGAATAGTACTCCAATGCAAGTTGTGGATTTCCTCAACGATCTTTACAGTACTTTCGACCGCACCATCGGCTTCTATGACGTCTACAAAGTAAACTATTAGAATCAATCAAATCAATTAAAATTTAGATTGGTTTTTTATGTTGTAGGTGGAGACAATCGGTGATGCTTATATGGTAGTTTCCGGTCTACCGGAACGCAATTCCGATAATCACGCTAAAGAGATTGCATTGATGTCTCTAGCTATTGTTGATGCTGTCGATTCGTTCACAATACAACACAATCCCGATTATAAACTGAAATTACGGATTGGCATCCATTCGGGGCCGGTATGTGCCGGTGTTGTCGGACAAAAAATGCCCCATTATTGTCTATTCGGCGATACAGTAAATACGGCTAGTCGAATGGAAAGTACAGGACAACGTCAGTTCAATTGTTACGTTCATATCCAATTATTCACAATAAATTGTGTTTTAGCATTGAAAATCCATCTGAGCGGCGCAACTAAAACAATTCTAGATAAATTCGGTACATTTAAATTGGAATTACGCGGCGAAGTCGAACTGAAAGGTAAAGGTTTCATGACGACTTTCTGGCTATTGGGCTGTACGGAATCAGATCCGCGACCACCAACTCCGAAACAGACAATTATCAATAATAACGACCAAGACACGAATCCATATCCTCTAGTTTTTATGGGAAATTAAATTGTAAAATTATCTAAAAATCAATTGTATTTAATGTGTACCTGCAACTAAAGAAATATATATTTTTATCTGTAAATTGTAACGTTCTGTATAATTATCCTGAAGTTCGATTCTGTTGTAGAAATCCCGTGAGGTAATTCAAGACTTTCGGCCAAATTTCATCGGACGTCCTGCCCTCAAAATCGTGCAAAACGCTCTTTTTCCGATAAAACTCGATGACCGGACGAGTCATTTCATCGTACTGCTGCAGCCGTTTGAGCACAACATCCGGTTTATCGTCGTCACGTTGGATTAAATCCTCACCAGTGATATCATCTTTGTACGGTATTTTCGGTGCGTTAAAATCGATGTTATAGACACGTCCGCTCGGTAAATGCACCCATCGGCCTTTGACACGCTCAATTATGACATCGAACGGGACAATTAAATTGATCACCGAGTCTAAGTGATGGTATTGCCATAAATTTTCGGCTTGCTTTAATGTACGCGGAAAACCGTCCAATAACCACGGTTTATCGCCAATCGAATCGATCTCTTTATTCACCAATTGTATCATCAGCTCATCGGGCACTAATTGGCCGTTTTTTATGTATTTTGTCACGTTTTTACCCAATTCCGTTTCGTTTTTCATATGCATACGTAATTTATCGCCGCTTGATAGATATTCTAAATTGAAATTCTTGATTATGCGGGATGATATTGTTCCTTTACCGGATGCTGGGGCGCCTAATATGACCGATTTGAACAATTTCAATGACGATACCATTTTGTTTCTTGTAAAATCACAGCAGATTTAATGTGCGTATCATTTATGAAGACTAGAAATTATAATTTAGAAACTGTATAAAGTTATTAGTAAAACTTACGTGTTTTTTGATGTTTGATTATCTGATTAAATTATTGGACTTTAGTTGTACATTTTATTTTATTTTTACCGGAAAGTCCGAAGGTCGATTCTGTTATTGTCTCATAACCTCAAAAAAATTGTAAATCATATCCTGGACGATTAGACATACCGCAAATGAGTCTCTTCGTCTATCATATATAAACTCATATGATGGCATCTCTTTCTAGAGTCTAGACTTTGTTTTAGAGCGTCCACGTGTATTGCTGAAAAAACAAAATCGAATTAATTTGCGCCAATTTCAAATTATTAGTGATAAATTTGTTGATAAATTAGAATCTATTTGCGAAATTATGAATAATCAATGAGCAATTTATTCCGTATTTTTCGTATAATTTGCTACATTTCAAACAAAGAGAAAAACAGTTACTAAATGTAACATAATACTGATAACAAAAAAATATATAAAAATTTTACACGATTACATCAGTTCACATAAAAATAGTAATAATAACAAAAATAATTTACAGCGAAACAAACAAGATTATATTATTAACAATAATCAACAATAGAAAAAGGCAAGAAGCAAAGGCATTTCAATTGTACAAACATATAAAAATTTCTCTTGTTTCGAGTTATTTTTTTAGTAGAAAAATTTATAGAAAAGCTATAAGCTACGAAAATTGAGCAAAGCTGATTGATTCTCATTTCAAATTTTGTACTCCAATCGAAAATGATATGCTGAAAATTTCTTCTTGATAAATCTATTTTTTACCGCCGTTCATAATCATGTAGTAATTCTCGATTTTGTTCTTCAATTGAACAACCGGCGACATTGGCATATAGAAACTCTCACTAATCATCGTGATTTTGGTTTTTTCTTTCGTAATTGAATTTTTCGACGGACTCATCACAACATAATCCGATTCTGATGTGAACGTTTGCGATATACGCGACATATCTTTCGCCGGTAACGTATTACAACGTTGCTTATAAATTAGATTATTTATCGGTAAAGTCGCAGTCGGATCCAATCGTCTTGGCGGCAACGGTGGCGGTTTATTTCTAGTTGAATTAGTTGCCGTTTTCTTGATTAATTCCAGCGGATTTTCGTAGATATGGTTCGTTTTGATTGTTGTTGTGGTCTTTTTAACCGGATCTTCCGAGATTTCTTCGTAAATACCGGATGCTAGCGATATTCCGGACTCGCGTCGCGGCAAATTGCCTTTACTAAAATCAAACAGTCATTTTTTGAATTGTTTATAGAAATTCAAGATTGGGACAAACCGTGATGATTGCGCATCAATCATCGTCAAGTCCTGCAGAGAATCCTCGTTAGTTTCACTACCGCCTGGTGTTTTCGTTAATACGCCCATACCTAAACTAATTAAGCTAGTTGCAGTCTTCGATTTGAGTATATAACCGGAATCGTCCGAGGATATTGATACTCGAACACCGGAATCATCACTGCCAGTTTGGCTACGTATACAAATTGGACTGTCTGTATTATTTATTGCACCATTTATTATTGAATGATTTGTATTGAATAAATCCCCTTCACTACGGCTCAGTCTTTTCGTCGAACGCAATCCAATCGAATTGAACTTAATCGGTTTACCTCTAGTTATTAAATGATTCAACAATTTCGAACCTTCTTTACAGTAGAGATAGATTTGACCAGGACCTGCTGGAAATTCTCTAAAAAACAATACATCAATGCTATTTCTGTTTTTAATTGTAATAAAACCATGTACTGACCCACTAGTGTGCATAACAACAATTAATTTATCGTCAATCGGATGGGCGGGTGCTTGTAAATGAAACTGATGGAATTCGTACCATTTCCAGCAAATTATCGGGCCGCCTGTACAAGGATCACTGATGATAATCTCTTGAGAGGTCGTCCCCAAAACGCCGTGCAATCCGACCAAACCGGCGGCTCTAGAATGGACATTGTCCACCAAAGATATGTGGAAATTCGATTCACCTACTAGAATAAAAAATTCAAATTAGGCGCGCTTTCCAGTAACTTTCAGCGAGATTGGCAACAATTTTTCCAAACTAGACCAAAACAACAGCGGTAAATTCGAATTTATTCGAATCTCGAATTTTCGATTGTTATAAAAATTAAAAAATTATATAATTGATGGGAATACCTGGTAAATAAGAGGCGACACACAACATTTTCCTGATCGATGTCATCCATTGTTGTGTATCGCTTTCTGAATTGCCGGCCAAAAATAATAATGGTTTTTGATGTCGACCGACTGTGAATACTCCAAAAGCGTATTGTTTAGTTCTGGATTCTATACGGCAAATTGTCGAAGATCGCGGTAAATTGACACAAGTTAATAAAGAACCGTCCGATGAAGTTTTCAATTTCAATTCAACCCCATTTTCGATGTTATCTAAACGTTTCAATTGACACCATTGTTTCTGCCATGCCTGAAAATAATCGAATCGTGCAATATTTATCAATTGTTATTAAGTACAATTATTTAATAAATCACCTTCCAGGGTGTCAGCCCTCGCCGACTTTTTTCCGATATTTTCACATCAATATAACCACAAACAATATTATTACCTAACATTACTTTATTTTATTGTTCGTTTTTCAATTGTTAAACAAATAAATTTGTCATTTATTTGTTTAAATTTTGTTTATAAAACCACCACCGATAATTTACAAACACATGCAGACATTCACAACCCCTCCCTGCTCCGTATGAAGAAAACCCGCCAAAGCGCATCCATTACGGTAAAGTCCATTTATTAAAAGACAAGGAAATGGGTGACAATAGTGGTTCAGGTCCGGCATTAAGACAGAATTAGCCCCTATCACTATCAATTACCACAAATTGATTCGAAATAGATCTATACCGATCGGGAATTGTTTCATGAATATGCCCCTATTCTTTATTTTCTCGAAAAAATTGAATAATAGGGAAATCAATTACAGTAATTGTTTTATTTTCACATGAGGAATGCGACCGGGCTAATAAAATTTCGATAATATGTTCACCCCTTTATTCGAAAATTTACATTTTTGTTACAATATAGCCAATTTAGTCGAAAATTATGGAAAGTCCAGTGGCGTCGATTGAGTTCGGGCGGATTATTCCAAATCCAAGTTCGACAGAAGTTCCTGGAGCAATAGGGGCTGAAAAATGGTTTCATCGATAAAATCGATCAAAATTGGGATAGAAAAATCTTACCTCTCCATTTATGCAGACTTTTCTTCCGCTTCTTGTTTTACATCGAGCGCTACTCACTGTTGAAATTAACAATAATAATATTGTTAAAATAAAGACGATTTGAACCGCTTTCATTTTCAATTATCAAAAATACTCTCTTCTCAAATAAAATTGAGCACGTATCTTTCGTCTTTCTTCTATAAATGACTAATTCCTCGTGTTTGCATGTTTACTTGCGAAATCTATGGATTTTTCTTTATTTTTCCGACGACAATTTTAATTGCGACGAAATTCCCATTAAAAACGATTCCATTCAAATGGGCCGCAATCTCGGAGCGCCATCTGTGCAAAATTTGAAGAACAACACTCAAATTCCAAGTTGGTAGCACAGATCACTCAGTTACCAATTCACTTTAAATTCCTAGTTGCTAGGCGACTCCAATTCGGCGGGATATACGAAATGAGACTCTACAAGTCTAATTGTAAAAATTATATTTAACAATAAAGTTGTACTGTATTTTTCTTTTCATTTTCTCCTCTATTTAACAATAGAAACATAACAATTTTTACACGAATAAAATTAATAATATTACATAAGTGTTCACCGACAATTCTACAAATTAGCGCCACAAATTATTTATTTTTTTTTGATTTATAATTAGCATAGACATTAACATTTACCTGATTTTCAGATGGCAGATCTCTTCAACCACTCAAGCAAATAAAAGTATAATAAAATAAAACTATTACACAAAATACACAGCTAAATAATTAGTTGTTTGTAAATTTATCCAGTTCTTTGTACAATTTCCACCGACCACACATCCCCTTGTCTAATAATAGTCATAATTATAATAAATTGCAACTAACAATTATTCCACGTATTATACAATTAAATGATTGTTCTCCAATTGAAAAAATTCGTTTTGTAGAAATTGTTTTAGTTTCATAGCGGAACTGAATACAGGAAATCGAAACCGTACTCTCACAGAGAGATCATTTCAAATTAGAAAATTTAAAATTTATTCATTAAAAATTTTACAAAATAAAACAATATTTAAAAACAAAAATGCTGCTGACTGCTTAAGAGGAACTTCATTTAAAACAACAATAATAATAATAATAATAATAATAATCATAAAACGAATAAATATCAGCAGCAGATTCAGTTCTGAAACTCGATTTAAATTTCTACAATATTTTAATGTTATTCACATTATCGCTAATAATGATAATAATAACAGCACATTTACAAAAAATTATACAGAATTTAATTGATTAAATAAAACCTAACGTAATCGATTTTTATAAAATACCTTAAAAACAGGTAATAATAATATCAATTGTTTACAAACGAAAATCTCACACAAGATTGATTCATTAGTTGAAAGGAAGATGATTGATTACCGATATTCTTCCTATTCACTTGGGAAAAAAAACAAAGAAATGCTGATGTTAATAATAACATGATAAAATTTAAAACTTAATAGATTCACTAAATTCAAAAATATAGATATAGATATTTACATTTTGTATAATTAATTAATTAAAACTACTTTAATATCACATAACATATTTGACACATGAGACATGATTCTATCTAATTTAAACCTAATATTACAACAAACCTTAGGTAGTTTTGTTCTTAATTGATTATTTTTCAATATAAAATTTATATCTCCATTAATTTCTAATGTTTTGGTTCAGTCTTGCACATATTTATATGTAAATTGTTCTAAATAATCAGCTAGCTATTATCATCAGTATCTAAATTTTCGACTGGATTTAGTTGATTCAATTTATTTGGATCATTGATAAAAACTTTCTTCGCTAAAGTCTGCAATAACAATAATTATTTAATTTTAACATAATTAAACGAAATATTGACAGCAAACCTTTAAGCTCTCTAAACATTGGTCCCCATCTGCTGTATTTATTTCGGTTAATAAACTATTCGATCGCTCCAATTCAGCGTATAAACCGAATGGTATTTTTGCAAGACATTCTAATTTCATTATATGCATTTTTGAACGTAAATGTTTAGCTAAATGACCATGTATTCGAAAAGCTATATGACAATCAATACATTTAAATGGACGTGGTTCTGAAGATGATAAAGCTGGAGATGATGATAACTGTAAATTATTCATAAATAATCAATAGTAAAAATAATTGAAATTATAATTACTTTATTATGATGACTAGCACTTCGTTCGTGTTTTTGTAAATGGCCTTTTGTACGAAAACTCACAGAACACGAATCACAACGAAATGGACGTTCCAAATAATGAATATTCATATGTAGACTGGAACAATATAGAAAATAATTTAAATGACTCACAAAAAATATTTACAATATCAAAAAATATTTACCGTAATTGTGAAGGTTTGCTGAAACTTTTCGAGCATATACTACAACTTTTGCTACCTTCCGATTTAACAATTAATTCATTCACGTCCTTATTACAAATTCCACCAACAACAACAGACTCACTATTATTATTATTATTACTAATACTAGCACCTATTATCTCGCGACCTGCATTATTATTATTGTTACTATGATTATTATTGTTATTATTATTGATAATATTATTGGAATATTCATTTTTTGTTGCAATTTTCAAATATTCCGATGCTACACTCTTTGCTAATGTATTTTTTTCTAATTTCACTTGTTTCGTTGCTACATCAGCTAATGTTTCCATTGCACTATTATCGTATTCTATTGGTTTATAAATCGGTTTTTGTTGTATTATCGGATCATTATTTTGTCCTTCAACAATATAATTATCATTTTGTATTGGTGTTAATACAACATTACCATTATTTTTTAATCTATTATAATCATTATAATAATCAATTTCGCTTTTTCTATTATTTTCGTCATTTAAATTGTAAGATTTTGCAGTTTTCAAATGAATTGAATTGTAGACTTCATTACTGATTGGATTGATTGGATCGATGGTTAATCGTGTTGTTTGTGGTGTCAATGGCGGATATTCGTGTTGTTGTTGTTGTTGTTGTACAACCCTTAATGGTGGCGTATTATTCATTATTCTATCATTTGCCATCGATAAATCCATCACTTCATCATTCTTCTGTATTTTAGAATGATAATTCGTATCGATTACATGTAATTTACGTTTTCGTACATCTAAAATTGACGAATTTCCATCTATTATTGTATCATTTATTTTTAAAATTGGTGGCGTTTGTTGTGATGGTGGATTTTGTGCTATTTTAACTGGACTATGAATAATTGTTGTTGATTGTGGTAATATAGCAGCAATATCGTTTTTAGTTCGTTCTTTTATTACAATATTATTATTATTTTTATGAAGTTGATAATTATTACCATTATCAATATGTTTGGTTATCATTACTGGTTTATCAGTTTTTGTGGGAAAGCTGCTGTATTTCTGTATTACATTGAACTGTTTGATTGATTTCACTGATAAATTTTCATCATTATCACTGATACTTTCAGAAATTTTCGGTGGTTCTTGTATTGATGGTGATAATACTGTAGTATATGGATAAGTAAGTGGACGATTTGTACTAGTCTTACCAAGAAATTTTCTAGTATTCTCAATTTCTTTTGTTATTTCACAACTATCATTACTATTATCATTTTCTATAGTTCTAACTCTAATAATTTTATTAAATTGTAGTTTTTCATCTAGAATCTTATTTTTCGCATAACTTGTCTTAGATATATAAGCAATCTCTTCTGTATCCATCACATTATTAACTGTTGTTGTTGTACTAGTAGCTGTTTCTTCCTTTCTAATTAACGCATCTTCACAATTTATCGAAGTCTTTTGCGATAACGATAATAAACCATAAGCTGCTTCATGTTCTTCTCGACGTGTTGATTCATCTAAAATCGAAATTCATTATTTTCCCAATTTTATTCAATAGAAAAACAATAAATAAATTACCACTACTATCCATACCACTATCTTCAGTATCAGATTTATCAGATTCTGAACTTTGCAACCCACTTTGGTGAGTCGATGATGATGACGATGAAGATGATGGTGATGAAGCACTCGAACCTATCGCTGCATAATTCTTCGTATGTGCTTTACTTTTCATATGTTTCGTTAAATTCCCTTTTGTTTTAAAACTAGAAAATTTACAATAAAAATTATAATTATTACAATAAAAAATGGTCGATATTCATTTACCTAAAATTGCAATGATTACAAGTATATGGACGATCATTCGAATGAGTTTTTATATGTTTTTTCAACATTGATGGTTTTTTACAACGAATTCCGCATTGATGGCACACATAACGTCCTCTACCTAAGAAAAATCAATGATGAATTAAAACAAATTATGGAAATCGATTGATGAAACCCACCTCTACCCCTAATATAGGTGTAATCTTCATCGCATTCATAACCGCCAAGTAGTGCGGTCTTTTGTTGGTCTTCATTTTTCTCATTTTTATTCGAAGATTCCGAAACGATGAACTGTAAAATAAACGACGATTAAATTTAAGAAAAGATTTAGTAATCATTTCTATTTAAGTAAACGAAATTATGAATTCTCAAGTAGATATTGTGTGAAAATTCTACAAATCATAATTTAAATCTCGATAATTACCTTATAACTTGAATGAACAATTAAATCGGCAATTGTTTTTCCGGCTGTCGTATAACGTTGTAATTTCTGTCTTGAATTATATGCACTAACGTATAATTTATCAGTTTTTGTATCTTGTTGTCGCCATTCACTATACATACTTAATTTTTTAAAATGTGGCACATAAAATGGTTGTGTTTTATTTAATGTACAATAGACGGATTTTGTTGAACATTTTAAACCTAAATAACTGAAATAATTACCATTTAAATATTGTTGTACATATTTTTTTGCAACTCTCGGTGTATCTGGACTTATTAAAATTTGATTAAACATTGTCGGTGTTAAACCGTGATGTTGTTTTAATGATGCTGTTGTTGGCTTCAATGCTAAACTATTAGGACGTACAAACTTTTTTGGCTCACTTGTTGCTGCAGTAGTAGTAGTAGTAGTAGTTGAAGTAGTAGTAGTAATCGTTAAAGTTGTAGTACTATTTGATTTATTTTCATTCATTCTATTATTCAATGAAATTGGGGTATTTTTTGATGATAACGGTGATTTCATCTCACTACCACTAATTTTATTACCAATAATTATATCAGTCCTTATTTCCAAATTGTCTAATTTCGATTTCACAGCATTACCATAAACTAAATCTAATGGTTCATCTGTTGCTATAGGCCCGGGTATACCTGGTACATATGGTACAACTTTACCATTAACCAAAAATTGCATTGGATTAGAGAAATTTTGTAAATTATTTGATGTCGATAGAATCTTAGATTGTGATGATATTGTTCTTTGTTCTTGTATAGGTGTTGTTTTTATTAGATTTTGTGGTTCATCAATTTTTATAATTGGTAATGTTGTTGTTGTTTTTGTTATTGTTGTTGGTGTTGATATTGTTGAAAAACTATTAAATGTGAATTTATTATTAGGAACAGGAATACCAGGTATTGTTAAATTCGGTTGTCGGATATTTGGTGTGAGCAATTTAACAGATTTTTGACTAAAATCAGCTATATTTGCATATTTATATGATGGACTAGATGTTGTTAATGTTGTTGTTGATGTTGTTTCAATAAAATCTTTGCCATTCAATGACTGTCTATTACTATTGTAATTAAATTTTGCACTATTCGGTGATATTTGTGTTGTATTGTAAATTTTAATAACATTATCATGTTCTGATGATGTTGTTATTGGATCATGTTGTTTATTATTGTTTTTATTATAATTTGTTTTATTTGTTAAAATAGTACCGCCTGATTGTAAACCAGATTTAACAACACGATTCTCACTCAATTTACAATTATTCAAATCAATATGACTCGAATCTGTAAAATCCTCATTATCATCTTTATTGTGATGATCAATTTTGAAACTTTTCATTTCACCAGATATTGTATCGGCTATTTTAACTTCACCACCAAATAATTTCACCGGTATTTTCCTCTCTTTATTATGATCATTAATATTACTACTATTATAATGATATTGTAGTGTTAACGGTGATAATAATTGACGATGATTTTGTTGTTGTTGCTGTTGTTCATTATTCATTGTTGTTGTAAATGTTAAACCATCATCAAATGAAAATGATTTATTTTTATCGCTTTCAACTAAACGTGTTTTACCTAAAAATGGTCCTGGTGATTTGATTGGAAATTGTATTGATAAATTATTATTTTTTATATTATATGGTATATTATCGAATGCATTCTTATTTTGTGTTAATATTGATGCAACATTAACACTATTACTACGATTATATTTTTCTGATGGTTTCACAAAACCTTTACAACTGCGTAATTTGTGCAATTCTAATTCTGTAACTGTTTGAAATATCATTTTACAATAACGACATTGCATATCTGAATTTAGATTTTTCAATAATAATTCTTTAATTAAACTTTTTTGAGTTGTTGGTTCAACAATTTCACTCATACTACGTTTACGACTTTTCGTCAAATTCAATGGCTCATCTATCAAATTATTATTATTATTGTTATTATTTATTGTTGAATATAATAAATCCGCTGTACGTTGCTGTCTAATTTGCATATTACCATTATTATTAACAGCACTATATTCATTATTATTATCGATAAGAAAATCATTTGACCTTTTTTTCAATAGAAAAGTGTCACTAGAATTTACAATTGAATTGTTTTTGTTTATAATTTCATTTATATGATGTGACAATAAATCAGAATTTGCATGTTTATCATTAATATTTATTGTATTATTATCATCATCACTTTCTTGGATATTCTCTTTACTTGATAATGATGAATTAAAAAATTGTTTAGCTGTATGAAAACGTGGTTTATATGGTTTCGTTTTCATTTCTTGAGGATTCTTTTCAATTATTATTGTTGCCGTTGTTGCCATTACAGGATTCATACAATTATCATTATTTGTTGTTGTTGTTAGATTTGTTGCCAATTTATGTTGTTCATTAATTGTTGTTGTATCGATTTCATTGTTGATTTCTTGTGCTTTATTTCCCATAACTCTATTAGCATGTGTACGTGAACGACAATGTTTATATAAATTCGATCTAGTTTTAAAACTAAAACCACACGATTTACATGGATATGGACGTTCATTTGTATGTGCTCTAATATGTTTTTGTAATACACTAGGTTTAGAACAAATCAAATTACAATATTGACATACATATTTACCACCGCTACTACTCTTTTCTAATTGTTGTGGTGGCGGTTGTTGTTGTTGTTGTATAATAACATCATTTTTACCATTATTGATAATCTCTTCATTTATTATTTGATGATTTTTATTTTGGATATTATCGGACGATATGTCCTCAGTTTTCATTAAATAATTTTGTTTATGATTAATATTAATTGTTGATGAATTATCTAAAATGGAAGACGTAACTGGTTCTGTTATAATGTTCGTTTTCCTATGGTTATTATCAAAATTAACTGTTCTTAAATGTTCCACATCATTTTGACTATTTGATGAAACTACATATGATATGCATGTGTTGTTTGTTGTTGTTGTTGTTGTTGTTGTTGTTGCTGTTATTACAGATTGTAAATTCGCTTTACACATTTCTATTGATATGGAAGACTTGTTACAATTACTACTATTATTACTACTACTATTTAACACAAGACTAATTGGATTTGTACTTTCATTTGGCACATTTTCATTATTGTCTTTACACATTTGATTATCCGCTCTATCATTAATACTATTACACTCTATTGTTGTTGTTGTTGTTGCTATCGTTGTTCCAATATCGGTTGTGTTTTCTTCAAGTGTTTCCACGTTTTTTTCAATTTTCTTTTCTGTCTCATTTTGTTGTTTTTGTAAGACTTTAGACTCGACGTTTAGTTGTTTCTTGAATTTTTTATGCAAATAACTATCAACACTATTTTCCATCGCTGTTTATTAACTGAAAAACAATAAAACAAATAATTAATAACAAATAAATACAATAATTAACGTACATTTGTATTTGTAGTATGTATATTATTTAAAACGAAAAATAAATGTATGTATTTTTCAAATCAAATATAATGTGACTCATTTTATACTACGATAAGAAACAATGATAATGATTTAATTTATATAAAATGCCATTTATCACAAGCGTTTTTCTTTTGAACAAAATAAAAATGAGAGAAGAGAACCAAATAATAAATGATAACCTTTATATTATAATAAGGGGCCCCTTGTGTATTCGCAATATAAACTTTTCAATATCCTTTGATTTTGTTCAATTTAAATAGATTTTTTCTTATCACTTGATAGAAATAGATGAATCATTTGGTGATGGTAAGATAAGACTTTTAATACGACCATATCATGTAAGTTGTGGAAAATTCAACGATAAACCTAAATCGTATGATTTTGTTTATAAAATTCAAAAACAAATACCTTTGCCCCCAACATATCTATATCATTTCCGATATTTCTACAATATAATAATCGTATAACTAAAAAACAAAAACGAAATACAGAAAACTTGTTTTACCACTTACAACAAAGCGTGAATTTATATTATATTGTAGATATTCGATCAAATTCCAAAACATTTTGAAAGTCTTCAACTAAAAAAGAAAAAAATAGTATACCTAGAAAACTACAAATGTTTTTCGTATAATTTCCTTTGAAATTCCTGTAAATGACCAAGTTTTCTAAACAGATCCTCTCTCTATACAACAAGTTTACCAACTTTATATCATCATCACCACAATTCCAGTTGAGACCGGGGACATCTGCTCTTCTCGGTATTCCAAGATAAGAAGAAACGGGGGGATTTCTCAGAAAAACCAGGTATAGCTCGTTGTCGTTTCTAAGAAACAGATGACTCTCATTTTGAAATAATTATAAATCGGTATATACGGCCATAAAGGAACAAAGATAGCACTATAAACATATAAACAAAAAAAAAAGAGAAAAAAAAACGACAACAAAGATTTTTTACCTGCCAACGAACTAAACCGACACAATATTCTACCTAAATTGATACAAAAGTTGCACCTGTAATTTTTATTTTACCCATAAAAAAAGAAAAGAATAAAGGTATTCCCCTCGTTTCTACGAGGGAGACATGTTAGGTTTGTAGGTTATAAACAAAACAATCAATATGAATCCATCTATTTCTGTTATTGGTTTACAAAAAGATTAGTCAGTTGTTTTCCAATTGAAATCTTGGTAACTAACTCAAGGATAAATTAGTATTTTGAATTTTTTAACATCAATTAATATAACAAAACATCGACCACAATCAATATAAACTTTGTAAATAAACTGAATAACATCATTACATAAAATAATTTCTATGATTAAGTACAATCAAATCTGAATCTATAAACTAATTGTTGATCGAATAGAAACAAATGAAGATGAGTTAACAGAAATCTTTGACTAATAGGTTTTTTTCTAGAATAACACAAACTAATGGTTTTCTTATCAATCGGTCTTTAATAATATTATACCCACTTCCTGTCCGGAAATAACAATTAATAATAATAATATTAGGTTTGATAAAGGGCAAAATTTGTTATTTTCGTCTTTATATAAAATTTTAATTCGAAATAAATTGCGCTTATAACAAAACAAATTGATGATTAAAGTAAGTTGTATTGTTTAGTTTTTTTTTCTAATAAATTTCCCAGAAACAACACAATTCATCAACTACTGATTAATAAAGGAAATATCCTCAGAGTTTCTAAAATTTATTCGATTACTCAATAATTCAACCTAAATTGATCTACGTCGATAATTCATAAAATTTTTCGAAAATTTCACAAAACACCAATGGAATT
>JAZBGZ010000482.1:23438-37390 GCA_037414795.1 Stenodera caucasica | reverse complement strand
CTATACAATCATCAAATCAAAAAGATTTATTCATAGAACAAGATAATGATGATGTTGATAATAGTAATAGTAATAACAATGATGATGATTCAGAAGATGGTTGCCCAAATTTTAGTATTTATTCAAAAGAAAGTATAAATCTAGCTAAAAATATTGATATATCAGTACCAACAGATAATGCAACAAATCAAGTTGGCGAAATTAGTTCATCACCAGCTATTGAAAGAAATATATCAAATTTATCAATACCTAATATTAATAATAATACTAATAATAATGATATTGCAAATACAAAAAAAGTTGATATAAAAATATCGATGAATTCTGGTGGACTTTATAGTGATTCAGAAGATGAAACTATAGTTAAAAAAAATCTAAATAGTTCATTTGTCATAACAGATATAAGAAATATGACTGAAGATATTAGTGAAGAAGAACGTAGTTATACACCATGTTTAGATGAACGTGAACCTGTACAAGGTTTAGATGGTTTAGATACAGAAATGATATCAGATGAAGATCGTAATGATTTTGATGAATCACATGATATTAAAGCAGAAACAGATGGTGATGCTTTAGAAATTAATGCAAAAGAATCTGAACTTGATTTCACAAGACCTGAAGATTGTGAAGAGGGTGAGATTGTTGATAAAACAAAAGCGAAGAAAAATGAAGAAATAAAAAAAAACAATGAGAAAAAAGAATTGAAACAAGAAAATGGTGATATTCAAGAGAAAAAGGGTGATAAAGAAAATGATGGACAGAATAAAGAATCTGTTTTTAAAAAATTAAGTAAAAGTAATAAAGAACGTAATTATCGAGATAAAGATAAAGATAAAGATAAAGATAGAAGTAGGAGTAGATCTAGAGATAGAAAAACTAAAAATGATAAGGATTTGAGGAAAGATAGAAAGAAAGAGAAACGTAAAGAAATGGAACGTTATAATGTACGTGCTATAGTTGCTGAACGACCAAAACGATTAAAAGATCGTTTTGGGCGTGATCTACGTTGTTCATTATCACGTTCTAGAAGTAGATCAGCTAGTATTAAACGATCACCATCAAAAACTCGTCGATCATCATCACATAATAATCAAAAATCACCATCCAGAAATCGTCGATCGTTATCCAAGAACCGACGTTCACAATCTAGAGAATGGCCAAGAAAGAAACGTGGTCGATCACGAACACGTCGATCTTTATCCCGTTCAAAATCACATTCTTCTGAACGTAAACAACGTTCACGTTCTAAAACAAAGAAACGTAAACGTTCATCAAGTCATGAACGATTACGTCGACGAAAATCTAGAGATCATTCCAAAACTAATAAAAAGAAACAAAGAAGTCGAAGTCGACATCGTTCAAGATCATTAACACCAAAACGTCGTAAGGATTGGAATCGAAGAAATTCACGTGAATGGACACCATCATTATCACGTTCACGTTCACCAGAACCAAGACATTTAACACCATCATGGACACCACCAAGATTAATGGATAATACAGTAAAACCACATAATTTAACTGTAATTTTAACGAATGATTCTAATAAGAAAAAGAAAGAGAAAAAGAAGAAGTCTGAAAAGAAAACTAAGGAGAATGATAAACAGAAAAAGAAGAAACGTACTGAACGTACACCGCCACCATCAAAAGAAGTATTTGCATCAGGTGATAATATTTTAGTTAGTGTTAGTTTCAATAAAGAAAATGAAACTCGAGATGTATCAACGAAAAAAAAGAAAGAACCTGAAGAGATTGTGAAGAAAATAAGAAAAGATAAACGTCCGAAAATAAAACCAATAAAAAAGAGAGACTTATCAGGTGTTAAGCCGGTTGCAATAATTGATCTAGATCGTTCACCATTCAAAGAATTAACACCATCACCTAAAGATATTATTGTTTTAAGTGATAGTGATAATGAAACAAATATACAAAAGAATATTTGTGATTCATCACAACAAGTTGGAAGTCCTGATCGATGTGCTGGTCCAAAGACACCACCTGAACCACAAGTGAAATTTACATTAACACCTAAAGTACCACAACTACGTAACATATCGAATCCATTACATGAACCAGAGGATATAGAACCGGAAGTGGATAATGAACAAGTTGATAGTTTACATAAAGGACCAAATACACCACCAGAACCACCAAATTCACCTCCTAGTTCACCAGATGCTTATGATCCATTTGAACCAACTAAATCACGATCACCGACACCTGAAGCATTAAAAAATAATCAAACAAATAATGATAATAATCATCCTGATGATAATTCAATAGAAACACGATCAAATTTGAATGAAATCACTGATAAATCGAATAGTGGCTTGAATCAAACATCGGATGTATTACAATCACATACACCACCATTGGCCGATGTACAACCAGCTGATTCACAAAGTAGTATTCATGCAACACCGGAATCGGCTTTAGGAAAATCACCAGAGAGTTTGAATCAAAATCAATCATCACAAATACTACCAACAAGCTTCTCAATAACAACAACAAAAACAACAGTACCAACAACATCATTTTCATCAGCACCAACATCAATAATGACATCAACTCCTGCGAATACAACAAGAATTAATATTTTAAATACAACAATTTTAACAACATCACATTCAACAACAACAACAACAATACCAAATCGTATTGTTCTACCAAATGCAGTTAAATCAAGTCCGATTAAAATATCACCAAATAAAACAACAATCAAATCAGTACCAAATAAGCCAATGCCATTATCTTCGTCATCAACATCAACAATTACAGCAACAACATCATCAACTTCATCATCGTCGATAACAAGAAAATCGAAAAATAACGATACAACAAATGATAATAGTATCAATTTAGATTCGCCGTATTCACCAGGCTCAAGTGATTATGAAGGTTTATTTGAACCACCAGCTGAATCTCCAATGAAACCGAAATCATCAACAAATAATAATAATAGTAACAATAACAATAACAGTGGTAGTAAACCAACTAAATCACCAACAAAATTACAAAATACCTTTGATGCATTATTCGGATCACCAATGAATAAAATGATGAAACCTAAAACTATTGACAAATCAACCAATAAATTTAATAGTAATAATAAAAAATCACTTCCATCATCACAACAAACACAACAACAACCATTATTACCACCACCATCATCGTCATCATCAATTGGAAGTAAGAGTAAAGGTAATTTGAGTGTTTGATGTAGGATTTTATTAATTTCCTGAGTTTTATTTCAATTACAGGTAATAAACAAGTTGGTATTAAATTCGATGAGGACAGTTTGAAAATCTTAGATGAATTACCTAGTTCAGCTGTTGAGATGCAAGTTAAAGATAAAGTAATTAAATTTTAAAATAATTCAATTCAATTACTTATTTGTTTATTTGTTTATTTTTCATTAGTTCTTGAAAAAATTGAATCGACAAGAGAGAGTTGTTGAAGAAGTAAAACTTGTCTTGAAGCCGCATTACAACAAGAAACATATAAATAAAGAAGAATATAAAGATATTTTACGGCGAGCTGTTCCCAAAGTAAGTTCATTTATTTCAGTTATACTTCGTTTGAATTAGGTGATCAATAAAAATTACTTATTGGTTGTTTATTACTTATTTGATATTGATTATTGATAATTATCTTACATGTAACAGACTATAATTTGATTGTTATTAAACTTTATTTGTAGATATGCCATAATAAATCTGGTGAAATAAACCCAACAAAAATCAAGAATCTGATTGAAGCTTATGTGAAGAAAATAAGGCACAGTAAAAAAGTTACATCAAGCAGTTCTGTAAATCCGCAGAAAGCTTGACATATTTAAATGTAGGGAATTTATAATTTAATTGTAAATATACAGGTAATTGTTAGAATTTAAGGATTTACTTTATTTTTTAATCTTTACGATATAAGTTTTATTATTTATGCTCATCAATATGCGTATCGTATGAATTTTAGTGACTTGACAGAGGAAAGTGTACAATAAAACAATTGGCACTGACTGAATTTTTTATTTTTAGCAAACAAAAAAACTCGAGTTTATTTCCACATTGATTATTTACATTAACGATTATTTGAAAATTTGATCGATAAGGTCTTGAATTTAACAACTACCGATCAATTTTTTTTTTATACTAAATTATCTTTGGGTTTAATTATTGTAAATTAAACAGCATCGGCAAAACCGACTCTATTATTGCCGAAATCAAATTCAGTATAATATTTTCCAATAAAAACATCACCTAATATCCATAGAGGACCACTTGGTACATCAATTCCCATAAATCCAGACAAACACATAGTTTCACCCATTTGTGTAACCTAAACAATTTTTAATATTTTCTATACATTTTGAGAGATAAAATAAATGAATTTACCTTTAAAATATAATCTTTTCCTTCTAATGTGAAATTATGACCACCCAAAACGAAGTTAACTTTTGGTAATTTTGGTATTAATTTACAATCTATTAAATATTCACCGTTAACAACCGGTGTTGCGCCAATAGCTTTATTAATAGCAGCAGTCTCTGCAACTGGTCCAGCAATCATACTGGTACCAGTATCGGCAATAGCTTCACAACCATTTTTACAAAATGTTTTCGAGCCGACTGTTATTTTGTCCATTTTAAATTGCCAATAGCCTTGACGATCAACTGGTAAATACAAGAAATTGCCTTTATAATGAGCTGGATCGGAACCGCCGAAGATAATTTCACCACCACTGGCGGCATTAGGATCTCTATTTAAATAAAATGAGAACACTGGTTGACTAACGAGGCCTTGTTTTATCATATTATCGAAAACTGGGGTAACACCATCAACAGAGATACGGCTATAAGCCATACCTAAGATGCCATCAAATTTGGCAGCTATAAAAGTTAAACCGGGTTCGCTTAGGGCTTCTGCGAAAGTTTGCCCTTTGACTTCCATACCGCCAAGCTGGAAAATTTGAGAATAATTTATCAAATATTTTGATGTCCATTCCAATAAACAATAATTATCAGGAAATAAATACAAAAACTCAACAAACATGCACTATTAAGGACCTGATAACCTAGTTGTTATCAAAATAAATGACTCATAATCAACTCACAGTCACCACATCGGTTGATAAGAATCCACTTAAACTACCAGAACCGTATTCTATGGAAAATTTTGTACCATTCTCTTTGTATGTTTTCGATTTAGATGAATCATACTTGTTATGCATCACTAGAAAAATGTTTAATCAAATTTTATTCTCACACCTAAACAATGTAAACTTACAACAGGCAACATTAATGAAGTGGCACTTTTTAGACGGCACCCATAAGTTCGAAGAACCTGTATCGAAGACAACATTGAATTTTTGTGGTGGATTACCGATTGTAATGGGACCATAATATTGAGCCTAAATCAAGAAAATAATAAAAACAATTCGAATAATAATCGAATCAGCTCACATCCAAATAATTCGATAGAGGTTCAGGCTCTGGACCACCATATCTAATACGGACTTGTTCTACATGAGTTCCAACATCTTGTAAAGTTCTCCGTACTGTTTTTATCCGAGTTAAAGGTACCCTAAAGAAAACAATAATCAAAATTCGATTCAATGAATTAATAAACAATAACAAAACTCACCTAATTAAACCCTGAGAGGTTAAAAAGGCACAACAAAGAAAAATGAAGCCTAAACTAAATCGGAACATTTTATTCTTGGAGAACTATCAATTATGAGAATTAATTCAACAAATACAAATTTTGAAATGTAATGATTCAATATAGAGAGCGATATTTATAGAGAATTGTGAACAACTGATAACAATCCACTTTAAAAAAAATGCAACTAAAAACTACGCAAATACCGCTAATAATAATCTGACAATTGCCGATCGAAATTGAAAATCATCTCTTCACCAACTTAACAGAAACAAACTTTCATCATTATAATTGTTAAGATTTTGAAAGTTACCAAATGCAAGTTGGATGCATTGATAATGTGGGCGGTTTCTTTGAATAATCTTTCAATTAATAACTGCGTTAAAAAGTCAAGTATCATTAAATTTTTTGACAATTATCTTTCTTTTGCCTAAATCAATGATGAAGTACAAGGACTTGGAATTAATACAAATTAATCTAAGATATAATTAAATGTATACTGTTGTATTCCGCTGTCACCAGGGCACCTTTTTTATAGTGAAAGGTCCGTAACCACAATAAATTATTAACTAACTGGTAGTTAATTGTGATCTTCACTTCTTAACTATCTGGTAGCTGAAATTGAAATTGTGTTGCGGTTGTCGCGCGTTTCTTTATATACATCCGGTCGAGTGGTGTTGGAGGGTGGTTTGTTATAATTGTTATATCCTTCCATAGATTTCGGTTTATGTTTATCTTGGTATCTTAAAACTAGTTTGTTTATACAAGTCAAGTACTTTGTTTATATCAAAGTATTATTTTTACGAATTAGAAATTTGCGAAATATTCTAAGATTATTAATTTTAATTTTAGGTGTACAACAATATACAGAATGTTCCTTCTAGGATATCCAGAATATTTTTGTGATTAGAGTTAAATACTTATCAACTATTAGAAAATTAATGAAAAAAGCGGCTATTATGGCGAATTTTCAAAATATAGAATGAATTACTTGACCTAGGTTATGCAGTCTAACCTCTAAATTATTTCAATTTCGTTAAATTCCATCATAAAGTTTCCACTATCTGATAAACCTCGGCCTTTTACGGACAATTGTATAGAATTACGGCATAATTCGCCAATTTTGTTTGTTCAAGTGGCCTTACTTAGGAATTACATACGGTATAATTTCCCACTAAAATAATTATTTTTTATGAAGGTGACATTATATAAATCACTTGAAAATTGATAAGTACCTTTTGAAATGATCATAAAATTTCCTAAATATTGAGCACAATCATAATTGTATAAAGTCCAATTGAAATACATTTTGTTTCAATTAATAGGCTCTAAATACCTATTATTAAAACTATAATAATTAAGACGATTTTTCAGGGGATATAAACTAGTGACATTAAAAAAAATAGAAAACAATAAAGGCAACAATATCGGGTCAGTATGTGGAAACGACCAGTACTGTATTAAAAATTAAAAGACCTCTCAGTATAATTTTTGAGAGGATTACTATTATTTTTTGCTAGTTTTACTTATAAATTCTAAAAGAAATTATCTTATAGGTTGTGAAGATCACTAAAATCATCCAAGAGAAGTGAAACAATAACAAAGTAAGTCACATGATTTATGATATGGAATAGTACCAAGGGTGTAGAAGTCTAGAGAATAAGAAATTATTCCATAACATAAGAAAAATGGTCATTTATGGGACACAAGTAAGACCAGAAAATAAGATCCGAAATTGAGATATGGTAAAGCGAATAGTGAGCTTTTTCCAACCCATGACGGAGCCCCTGAAAGCTCCAAGGTAGCCTAGAACTGGGATAGGAGCTTAATGAGAAAAAGGAAGACTACTTTCGAGATGGAAAACGTACTTCAACAAAGGAATAGATGATGGAACATTGGGAGACTACAAAAAAACAAAAGCAAACTCATAACATGGAAAAATTAACAAGAGAATAGGTGAAAAGGTATCAATGATTACATCCCGTTAATAGACTGATGTAACATTGCATGTAATTATATGTATTTTCAATTGGTTACAAACCTATTGTACACAGAAACTGATATATTTTCTTTAGTTTTCCTAAATTTACGATTGGAAACAGTTTCTTTAAATATATAATAAATTTTTGTCAATTAAACAGTATTACAATTATTGGAAACTAACTCTTTATTGCCATACCATTAATTTAAATACAAACAGTTTGTACCATAGCAGTTAAATACTCCAATTGGAGGACCCTTCACAAAATACTGTTAGTTTATTATTAAAGTGAAAATTTACAACTAATTTTTTAACTATTTCATTTGTGTAAATGTGTGTTTTGTTGTGTGGATGTTTTTATTTTTTACAACAGAAAAATCATTCCGGATTTTTTGTTTTTAGTATACAAAAACAAAAGCAGTATAAAATTAGCATTATTTTTTGTATTTTTTTTGTATTTTTTTTTTGATATGAACACATATTTAGAAACCAGTGTTAGTGAGGTAATGGCAGAGCTGGCTCCTAAGAGATTCCACAATTTTACAAATAACAAAATTCTTAAATTTTTCTAAGACACATCAATTGTGCCATTAATATCTTACATTTAAGTTTTCTCACAACACAAGACAATTATTATTTTCGAAAAAAATCAAAAAACTACTTTTAAAATTTGTAAAAAATGAATTTTGTTGATTTTTGAACTTAAGTACACAAAACGCACCATTTTTTCTTAACTTGGCACCCGCATTAAATCCTAATATTAATATTATTATTATTATTACTAATACTATTATTATTATTATTATTATTATGAACAAATACAAATATGAAAAAATAAAGAAATCATGAAACTTTCCACATTAGATGGGAATGTTAGTTAAAACGGGAGTGCCAATTTAATCAAAACAAAAAAAAACCTGTTAAATGCAATTTTGCCATAGACACATGTCATGTAGAATAATAAAACTAAAACTGTGTAATTTGCTGGATTTTAAAAGATTATCCATACAATAATGCTGAATAATCAACCAGCATTGTACACTTACTCCATTCTAATAACTTACAAAAAAAATCTTAAAATTTAAAAATTTTGAAATAGGTAAGGATTTAGTGTTTGTTTTAAATTTCTTTAAGCTGCCACTTCAGCTTCTCCATTCGATTCTGCTTCAGCAGTTTCATCAAGTTTAGCTTTCTTTTCAGGTGTTGCACCTTCAGCTGGTGTTTTACTATCTGTAGCATCACCACCACCAGTTGATTTTCTCTTCACACTACAGACTTTTTCTACAAAAATTTTCAAAAATTAACGTCATCAAATCATAAAGAAAATAATTTAACAATTCTACCTTCATCTTCAGTGGTCTTCTTTTCGTCTTTTTCATCTTCCACTACTTCTTCTTTACCATTTTCTTCTTGTTTTTCTTTTTCTCCATTCTCAACACTATCACCATTTTCGGATTTTTCGGTTTTTTCCTCTGTTTCAACTGGTTTTGTTTTGGTTACTTCTTCAACAGCTGCTGCATCTCTACAATAATAAATCACATGATTAATATTGAAAATGAATTTCGCTAAAGTTGTCAAATTTTAAAACAGAGCATATTCTCTTCCACTCTACTTCGAATCAATTCAAGAAGAGGGAGAGTTGGATGAGACATCCTATATACATATGTAATCACAAAAATTACAATGCCAAGCTTTATAGTTTCTTATGAATACATTTAACGGACCATGACGATAAATTTAAAGGAAACATTGACCTCTTTCTATGATTCTTCCTCATTCATCCATCATTACTATTATTTTTATTATTATTATTATTGTTAATCAAAAGTTTCGAATAAACTAGGTTAACGTATTTCAATTTACACGGAATTCACCAAATTTTATTGTTTTGTTACCGGAAATCAATAAAAATACAGTTAGATAAGAAAACTTGATAAAAGCAAGCGTCAATGATATATTTAAATATACCACGCTAGCCACGAGTTTGAATTTGCCGCCAATTATTAAAATAACTGACAAATAATATAACCGTAAAAATTAAACAAACGATTATCGACAATATAATAGCCGGCTTGTTTCTCAGTGTTTAGATAGAACTATATTAGAGTACGCCAACTATGTTTGTTCTTGATATTAGATATAAATGGTGGCATGGTGCGCCATTATGACGCGGATACCGCCAAAACAAAGCCAACACTATTCCATCAATTTTCAATGATAATACAATAAAATTGATAAAAAATATAACTTACTTTTGTTGAGTCGTTTTGTCTGCCATCTTTATTTGTATTTTTTTGATTAAAATCGATAGATTTTACCACTAAAATTTCGATTTAAAAACGTGTCCACACACACAAAACGTTTACGACTAAGCTTAATGCGAGAGAGAATGAGTGACAGAAACGGAAAAAGGAAGCTACCTAATGCTCAATTCCTATTGGACAAATTCGTTTCAAGGTGACACGATTCGGCTAGAATCGTCAACAATCGGTGGCGGAATTTTTTTTTTCCAATATACCGGTGTTATTGAAAATTTCATTATTTTAATTTAATTTATTTATTTATAATCAATTCTCAAGTTTTTTCCTGATAAAAAAACTGTTGTAAATATATTTTGTTTTGAGTTAACATCAATTAGAAGAATTGATTTGATACTATTGAAGAATAAAAGGGATTGGTTCGAAGAAGAGAAAAAGAGACAACCACCGGTTACCGGCATCATTATGATATCCCAGTAAATTGCAGCTGTTCGTTTCCTGTTTCTGAATTATATTCTCCCTTCAACTAAACCACAACCCTAATTGATGTTGAATTGGAAAAAAAATTAAATACTAGTTCGGTTTTTCCCCATTTAATTGATTATTGTAGGTGGGAAACTACATGCGTAATTCAGCCTCGTTTGAGCACGTGTTTATCGTTGAAAATTGATAAAATTTCTCTTTCTGGCCCACAAATTTGGAGAAATTCCAATGTAAACATAGTGGAACAATACCAGATTGTGATTTATTTTCTACTATAATTAAAACAAGAATTATTTTGGAAAATGCTGCAAAAATATAATTGTCAGAACTGTAAATGCTAAATAACGTTTTTATAATTTTTTTTTTTTTTTTGAAATGAGATATTTCAGTTATTCTCTTATTTCTTTCCTTAGAATTCTGGCTAATAATAAAAATGAAACGTTAAAAAATAAGTTTCTCCAAATGTGTGTAGTGTTGGTTGTATCCTCCTCCCTCTAATCAATAAGAACAGCGACTGCTATCTCTTTCTATATTTGTGTCCGTTGACTTAATTGAAATAGATCACCTCTATAAAAAAACTTTGATATTTGAATAATAATGGAAAGTCAGGTAGAGACCAGTGGAATATGACTTCATGTAAAGAAATTTCTACAATTTCCTCTTTGAGTTAATAATGAAAAAATTCAAAACACTTTCGCCGACAAGAATCTTATTAATCTGAATTTTCGAACGAAAATGTACTATTTCAGAGAAATCGAGATTTTTTGGCAATTAGACGATTCATGCAAATTTTGTCGAGTCATTGAACTTCTTTTGCTTAAAAAACGTGCCAAAACTCGTAAAAACGGGGCAATTTTTACTTGATTCCAGCAAAATATTGATCTTTCAACCAACTAAGTAATGAATTATTCACAAGAGAAATTAATAGTGAATTGCATTTTAATCGATAGAAATTATGTAATTGGAAGATGGAAAATTTCTACAATATCCGAAATTAGATTCTTCGATCGAATTGTGTGGGTATACTAGATGTATTTTCAATGTTTTCGTCTACTAATAGAATTCTAAATCTAACTTGGCAAATACAAAAGTGCTGAATATTTATGGATATATTTTAATTCTAATTTTTGTTGAAATGGGGACTGAATCGGTGAAAATTGAGTCCTAAATCCATTGAAGTTCAGTTTCTGAAACGATCGATAATAGATGTCGGTAGTGATCGGAATTTCTAATATTCATTGTGGGAGCGTCTTTGATTAAATTGTGCAGTGCTAAAGATATCTGTAATATATTTGTGGCGACATCTGTGGATGAGTGTCTAAATTTAGTAATTGACCAGCTGGCCACAATCAGACGATCAGACTGTGGTAGCGGCTGTGCTTCTTCCAATCTTCAAATGAAGTGAAAATCTGGGCACTTGGTAGCCATTTTATCGTTTTCACTAGTGGTTTTTCCACTCTAGTACGCGTTGTGTTTAATTTTCGGTTATTAAATTATGTCTATTAATTGTGTATTTAATTAATTAATTATAAAATTAATTTGAATTAATTTCTATTTGTAACACGACAAACAAAATTAAACGAAACTATGTGTGTGTTGTTGGTATTGTGTTGACAGAGGATATTAAAGATTTTTGTTGTTGGTGACATTGGTGTCCTCCGCTCTTTGTTGCATCCAATTATTAAATATTTGGTGTACTACGGGGGCGGAGTACCGACAATAATTTGAAGCCCTGGAAGGTTTAAAAGTCCAAACCATGGGCAACAATGCCGCTACGGCGAACAAAAAGGTCGATTCTGCCGAAAGTGTCAAGGAATTTCTCGATCAGGCTAAAGAGGACTTTGAAGAAAAATGGAAAAAGAACCCAACAAATACGGCATGTTTGGATGATTTCGAACGTATTAAAACATTAGGTACTGGTTCATTTGGACGTGTTATGATTGTTCAACATAAACCGACAAAAGAATATTATGCTATGAAAATACTTGATAAACAGAAAGTTGTTAAATTGAAACAAGTTGAACATACATTGAATGAAAAACGTATATTACAAGCAATTAGTTTTCCATTTTTGGTCAGTTTAAGGTTTCATTTTAAAGACAATTCCAATTTATATATGGTATTGGAATATGTACCAGGGGGTGAGATGTTTTCACATTTACGTAAAGTTGGACGTTTCTCTGAACCACATTCACGTTTCTATGCAGCCCAAATTGTACTTGCATTCGAATATTTACATTATTTAGATTTAATTTATAGAGATCTGAAACCAGAGAATTTATTAATCGATTCACAAGGTTATTTAAAAGTAACCGATTTTGGTTTTGCTAAACGTGTCAAAGGTCGTACATGGACCTTATGTGGTACACCTGAATATCTAGCACCTGAAATTATATTAAGTAAAGGCTATAATAAAGCTGTTGATTGGTGGGCATTAGGTGTGTTAGTTTATGAAATGGCAGCTGGTTATCCACCATTCTTTGCCGATCAACCTATACAAATTTATGAGAAAATCGTTTCGGGAAAAGTACGTTTCCCATCGCATTTTGGTTCCGATTTGAAAGATTTATTAAGAAATTTATTACAAGTTGATTTGACAAAACGTTATGGTAATTTGAAAGCTGGTGTTAATGATATAAAAGGTCATAAATGGTTTGCGTCAACCGATTGGATTGCTATATTTCAAAAGAAAATCGAAGCACCATTTATACCACGTTGTAAAGGACCTGGTGATACCAGTAATTTTGATGATTATGAAGAGGAGGCATTACGTATATCGTCAACCGAGAAATGTGCTAAGGAATTTGCTGAATTTTGAATGGTCTACGTGTGTATCTATGTGTGTGTGTAATAATTTTGCGTATGTATGTCAAAACTGCTGTCCAAAGTCAGAACCTTGTAAGTTTATATATAATTTTTATATTATATTATAGCTACATATTTGAAAAAAACCAAACCAAAATTGCACAAACAAAAATATATTTAAACATTGTTATGTTACTTAATAGAGACAGACAACAAATCAATAAAATATGTCTAAATATAAATTAACTTATCTAAAACTCAACCAATAATAACATCACAAATATAAAAATGATAATTACTACAAAATCCATAATAAATAATTCGAAAATAATAAAACCAGATTAAATAATTAACAATTATCGTTTTGTTGTTAATGACGTAAATTTTGTTTTATAATATTCTCTAATTTTGACAATAAACAATCGGTAAAAATCAAGTTTGATTTTGTGAAAGTAGATTATTATCATTATAGAACAGTTATTATTTCAGGTTATACCTATCCTAATTTTATTCTATAAAATTTACATCTAATCAATTATGCAATAAAAATTTGATGTGCATTCTAATTAGATAATTTCTGAATGACACTTTGAAATATCAAAATCGTCTTGATTTAAAACAAAACTTATTCAAAAATTCCAGTAATTCGTATTTTTTATTATAAAATTATAAATAGACTGTGATTTTATGGCATAAGAAATTTAAAACAATAAATGTTGATTTTTGAAAATAAAAATCATCGATTAAACAATTGTTGAAATGACG
>JAZBGZ010000482.1:10416-23348 GCA_037414795.1 Stenodera caucasica | reverse complement strand
CAAAATAATTCCAATAACCAGCTGGAGAAGTTTCGTGCAAAAAGTACCTAATATCGATAAAAATTTATTCAGTTTTTCCGAATTATTTTCGAATAATTCGAAATATCATTTATTCATAAAATAATTATCCAAAAAAACTGGATTATGAAATTTTTAGATCAAAATAAGGACAAAGAAGTCGCTTAAATAAAAAACCCTTCAAGATTTGATGGTACTTGCAATGATCTGATTGTACAATATCATCGTACAGACCATCCTTGTGAAATGGAATCTGCCGATAAAGATGTACTTCTATCGATGGGATTGTACAACGTGTACGTTTGTGATCTGATCTGAGATTGTTGATGTAAATTCGTAATATTATCTTGAATAGTTCATAATTTGAACGCTAGATGGCGATTATCTAATTTACATTCCACAGTCGGGAAGTTAACACTTACTATTCTACAATAATTGAGGGTGAATTATTTTTGTATAGATTTGTATTTTCATTGTTCACTAAATGATTAGTTTCTGAAATTGATGTTAGCGTTAGAGTTGCGGAAATTCTCTATTAATGTAATCTTTCATTTGGCTTTGATTTTGTCATAATTTCCCCTTTTTTTCTAAATAGTTAAATTATGGTTTCTATCAACTGTCAATTGTTAGTTATTAAAACTGATGGTTAATTCTACCGATACTTTCTATTTTTTTTCTACTAATATTTCGGTTAATGTTGCGTTAATTTTCTTTATTAGTATATTTTTGTACAGTGATTGTTAGTTTGTTAATTTTAGTAATTAAATAAACTCGTTCTATTGACCTAGTGACTATTAAATTTTTGTTGTAATTTCGTAATTTTTATTTAACACTTTCTAATTTATAATTGTTTGAGTTAATTTAAATGGAATTTTATTGAATGGCTTTGATTTACAAAAATTCTAAATATTTATTAACAAATTTTCAAGGTTTCATTTGTTTGAAATTTGACCATCAAAGAAAAATTCTAACGATTCAAAATAGATAATACATCAAGATGATATAAACAAATAGATAAAACTTAACATGATGCAATATTTTCATGTCCTTTATATTATTATTTTAAATTGATTATATGTCTTACAATTCATTTCCCTCAATTATATTACCTTGTTAAATAACGTCAAAGATTTCACGTGACGTTTTTAATTTAGTTGTATAAAACAAGAACGATTTAAATATCACGTGACTTAGTTCAGGATATTTATTAGTCAGTTGTATCAATAATTGAATATGATTGGTCTATTCAAAATCATGCAACATTAATCTAGACTGGCGGTAATTTTGCTGTTATAAAATCACTGTCTCTTTATTTTGTATATAAACAACAAAATTTTTAACGAAAAACAATAAAATTCAAGTATTTAGTAGTTTTATCTTTGTGTGAATTTAAATATTTATCAAAAATGTAACAAGGACGTGAATATTATTTTTTTTTAATTCTATCATTATTAGTATATAAGTGTTTGTTTGTATGTTTTGCGAAAAGTTTTAATTTTTGTTTTATTCAGGAGAAGTAGCCTTGCCATTTCCTGAGGCTATGACGGACCGCCACCACTGGCTCTTCCAGCGTCGTCTGCCCCATGTGCTCGTACATTAACCGATTTGGCATCTCTGCACAATCATACAATATAACCACATCTACTATTGAATACCATCCCCTATACCTATAGCTTTTTTTTTTGTTCCTTTCAATTTATATTTCAAGAGAATAGATAGGAACTGTACGTCATGATATACAAATAATAATATTAATGATAGTTAGTAATCAATTATTATATAATAAATAATAACAGAATAATAGCAACATATAATAGAAACAAGAAATTATATAATAAATGGTCCAAGTATTTTATGATGGAGATTAGTGTACATTTTACGTATTTAATTCTAATTATATTATTTTGATTAATTATCCATTGTATATATTGTAAAATAGCCGGGATAGGTTGCACTATTTACATTAAATAGTGGAAAATAACAATAATTTAAAATAAAGTGCAGAGTGTCCAATTGAACTTCAATAATAACAATAAATTAAAGAAGAAAATACCAGTGTTGCAAGAATCCTTTTAGAATATTTAAAATAATCAAAGACATACTTCAGGTGAAATTTACTTGGTTTTATCTCATAGTATAATATTTTAGACTTCCATAAAAAACAAAAAACAAAAACAAAACAATAACATTATAATATTCATCCATTTTTTTTCTTGAGTGTGTTTTGTTTAAATAATAAGTCGAAATTTTTGAATTATTTGTTTAGAAATTATTCGTTAGAAAATATCTCACCCACTAACCCCTGATAATAAAATCCCCTAGTCACTACTATGTAGTTCAATATTGATTATAGTTGCATTATAAAGAAGAAATTAACACCTTGTCTCAATTGTTAATAATTATTAATAGTAGAATAATTTAAAAATTATTAACAATATTTCGTCACATGGATCTGATTAATGTAATTTTAACAAAAATTAACAACAACAAAATGAGTACAATTTATAATATCGAAGCAATTTAAAGATGTTCAAAAAATAATTGTCACTATTCTCATTTCATTTCTTCATTGTTTTTTAAGACAAATATTCAAATTAGAATTGAATATTATGATTATGAAATAATCCTTGAAAAAAAAAAGTTAATTACAAAAAGTATGTTTAGCATTTTTTTATTCATAAATAATAGATAAATTGTTTTTTAATATATTTTTTTCTGTTATCTATCATTGACGAGTTGCATCATAATCATTCAAAAACAAACAATTGAATTTTTTTGTGATATTTGCATATTTAAACTTATTAACTTGAAATTTTATGTGGCATTTTAATAAAATTATAATCAAATAAATTCAATATTAAATGCACACATTTTAAAGAATCTAAATAATTTAGAAATAATCGCACAATTTCTTGCTTTAAAATCAATTAATTTATCTAAATTTCCAAACAATTTTAGAAGCAAGAAATAGAGTAAAATGAAGAGAGAATTTTCGACGAAATGGTTAAAATATTCCAATCATTTCATTGTGATATTCATTAGTTTAAAATGATAATAATAATAATAATAATTATTATGAGAAAAGAAAAACACCAAACATGAATTTTAAGTAATTACAGGGTTGTTGAGAAAGTTGAAAAAATGACTATTATCAGTCAGGTTTTTTAATGCCACTTATCCAAAAAAAAAAAGTTTCATTTCGAGCGTTATAGTTAAACAAATTCGACTTGACCCTAGATTAGCTGTCGAAAAGTTATTTGAATTGCTGTAAAATCCAAATTCATTTCATTATATTTGATTTTCAGAAAAGTTCTAAGCCGAGGAGTTTTATCAGTTGAAAAAAATGAAAATGTAGGGTAGTGCAACTATAGCAGAATTCTTATCAAAGACTAATTGTGGGGTCGTGATAATACACCAACATTAAGCTTATCTCACTGTATTCAAATAATTATAGTATGTTATAATTTTAGGCAGCAATTCAAGTTTATTATTACCAATTTTTGGAGGAACAAATAAAATCCCCAACTGTTCAGTCGGATATGATAGAGGAGCAAATTTTTTAATGACCCTGTAAATCAAAAATGTATGTATATAATAGTGCGTGTTTTTAATTTAGAAAAAAAAAACATGATTTACGCTAGTGATATCTTTATGGTGGTAACATTTATTTTTTGAACATTTATTGCGCGTTTTATTATAATTCACATTCAATTGTTTTTATTTTTTTTCAAAATTTAATACATGTATGTATGTAAAAATATAAATAATGATGTGCTCGATATTTATGATCGATTGTTGTTAAATTTATTTTGTAAAATTACAACAATTGTTTTGTTGTTGATTTTTATTTATCAAAAGTTGAATTTTGTCATTGAAATTTATTATCATCAAATTTAAGGCTGGTTGTACAATTGTGCGACAAGTTTTGAATGTTATTACATAGTTTGTTTTTATGATGAAAATTTCGAAAATTGTGTTCTATGTTTTATGTCTTATGTATTTTTAGTGTAGTTTATTTTTACGTTACCTGTGTTTTGGTGCTTTGCTAAAATAGCTTTATTTATATATAATATTATGTATACATATAGTTAGTATATAAATGAAAATGTTGAATGCGCGCATCTGATTCGAGTTTCGTGATTTTCCTTATAGTTTTCAATAACTTGCTCTCATTGCTGTCTTTATATTATAATGATCATGATTTATGAAATTCTCCCTTTCATTGTTATCGTCATTAACATTCAGGAAGACCGTGCAATAATAAAATTAGAAACGGAGACTGTAGGCGACATTTGGCAGTAAATAGAGTCAACTATCATGTCTAATTATAAACAATAATATTAATAATAAAACAAAAAAAAGCGAAACAAATTGTTTCACATCATTATCATTAATTATAATTAGTGTATTTTGTGAGGTTCTCGTTATAAAAATAATTCTTGAAAACAAGGTCAATCTAGGGAGACGTTCTTTATTATCAATAAAACAATAAGAATCGATTACAGATTCTTCAAATTAGATGAAAACTATAACGCTCAAATAATTGGAGCGTCTTTGTTGTTTGGATCGTCGGTTAATCAAAAAAAAAAAATGTTTGTAAATAGATGAATTGATGTATGAGCTGAAAACCGATGAGATTATTGCTCTTTTGCTCTTATCTCTTTGAAAATTGAAAAAAAAAATGATTATCTTTAAAAATAATGGCATTTGTTCCTTATCATTGTAAAATCATGTAATTGTTAGGAATCCGACTGCAAGTGCTTCTAGAATAATGCTAATGTATGTAATTTTATTAAAGTATAAAACAAAAAAAAAACCACCATCGTTGATTATACAGAATGAAAAACAATCACACACACATTAAATAATTAATAAAATACACACGCTCTTCATGGTTATTATAATTAATAATTAATAAGTAATTGTGCTTTACAAATCCCGTTGTGTCCAAAAAAGAAAAATTACAAAAAAAAAAAATATGCGCTGATCGGTTTTTAGTAGGTAGCCTTCATAGGAAAACTGGAACACATGTGTACATTTTATCTTAGAATTAGGACTTACAATAATTCTACAAAGTTCCCTAAATGATCATTGTTTTTATTCAAAAATAATAATGAAATTTTGAAAAACGGGTGTTTTGCAAGATAAAATTTGTGGTTATTCTTTTAAAAAAAAAATCATTGATTGAACTTTGTAATTGAATGTAAGAAAAACAAATAGTCGAACAGTACGTTAATGTATTCAAAATAATAATAATAATAATAATTGAAAGCCTCAAATATTTTACAGATGATGTGAATTTTTATGTTTATGTTCCAAAAAGTTTCAAATTCATATTAATAATGATAGAAATTCCTTGATCCTTTTTAGATAGTAATTAAAAAAACAAAATAATGCTACCTGTCAAATACGTATTTGTCATTATTATCATTATTGTTAGTGCGCTGAATCTTTGAAAAAAAAAATTATGAAAAATTTCAAAATATTGTTTTCAAACATTTGAAGAATAAAACAAAACTATCCTATTATGATTTTGTTTTTGTTTATCCTTGTGGAATTGTTGAATCCTATGGTATCCCAAAAATTTAAGGTAAGTTTGCTAAATTACCCAATAGTAGTTTTGGTTAAAATTGTTTGAATTGTTGGCATAGACCGATATTTATATTTTCTATTTATAGTGATCCCTGTGAGGGTTTTGGCACTAATTTCCACCGATTGAAGGCCATTTTTAAATTGTTAAATTACATCTGTCTCTATTATAACGAGTGGAAATTTTAGCATTTGTTAAATAGATAATAAATTGGTTTTTATGTATAGATGTTGAACTTTGATTGTTACTGTTGTAGATGATTAAAATTTCAAGTTTATACACAATTTTTTGAAAACATATTCGGATATAGCAGCGACCTTCAAAAGATCTTGACGCTTCAGTCGAATGTCGGATATTTCTAAAAAGTAAGGATATAAACCTTGTAATAAAAGAATTGGCGGTATTATGAGTGAGCTTTCCGTTAATGTGCTGAATTTAAAACGAGATCGCTGGATTTTGACCTGAAGTACTCGTTTTTATTTATAACTACTAAATTTAAAGTAGTTCGCTCGAATCATGCTAATAAAAATAATAATAAACGACACTGCGGCTTCTAATAATCATCGATTAAGGTTAATGGTAGAAGAAAAAAAAATTTAATTCCACTGATTATATAATCGATCAATAAATATTACATAAAGAAGAATATAGAGCTTGCAATGATAATGGAGCAAGGTCTAAAAATAAAACGACCTAGCCGAATAAAGTACCTGTTGTTCATTTTATCATCGTCGATCTCAAATTCAGTCTAAATAGATGTCAGTTGAACAAAATTCCAACTCTAGTTATCTTTCATCAGTGTATATCGTCTTTTCCAAACATTTGTTTGATAAATATTTAAATCAGCTTTTATAGATGAATCATTTTCAATCGAAAATGTGTTTTATGTCAGCGAATTCCTTAACAATTTCAGTATTTCATAATAATTTCGTTTTTTTGAATTGTTCGCCAATTTGACATGAAATTTTGGTCGAGTTGCTAGTTTTCCACCAATTTCCGTAGAGAACCACGTAAAATAGACTCAAAACCAAAAACTAATGTGCTCTAAATTTAGGCTCACATGTTAGAACGGAGATTTAGACCGAGCTTGTCATAAATAATGTCACATAAACAGAGCAGAATCTCCCGAGTCACGGCTGCGAGCTAAGTGTTTGTTCAGAATGAACGTAAACATAATTTGAACGTAAAATCATATCTAAACGTAACATTTACGAAAGCAGTTCGGGTGTTCACAATGAACATAAGAACAAAGTAACTGCGCAGACTCCGTCTGTGTAATATAATTTGACATTCGACGTTTCAGTGTGGGAATTGCTATTCGTAAGAGATACGTAAAAGTTGAAATCTTACCAACTTTTTACGTTTGACCGTAAGACGCCTGTAAGATTTACATAAACGTAAGGAGTTTACGTTCATTATGAACAGCACCACAGAAGGCCATTCGCCCAACTTAAAGAGTTATGTTAATTTTACGTGAGGCTTATGTTTACCTCTATTCTGAACAAACACTAAGGCTTCGCTTCTAGCATTTGAGCCTTAGCCCAAAATTTTGTTATGGACTCATCAGAATTCGATCAAGTTGAAACTTTTTTCATTTTCATTTAGCAAAGAAGTTGGCTCAAAATCGAGGTTTGATTCTCGATATCTCAAATATATTTTTCATAAATAAGTTCTTATGAAGCTAAAAGGTTTTAGAAAAGAGATATTTTGAGGAATGAGAGTTATTTTAGAAGTCAACTGTTTGGTGGAAATTTAGAGGAAAATTGCTCAGTTTTACTCCCAATAGTTGAAATTTTCCAACTGATCTTAGATTCTTCAAGAGGCAAGTCTCCAAAATTTTGACAATGATCGATATCGATGATAATTCTTGAAATTGGTTGTACAGAATACAAGTACATCGCACGGTTCGATAACACCGTGACCTACTTTTCCAGCCACAAGTGGAACAATCAAATTAATCACCAGTTAATCAGTGAAATGGACAAATCGGTAGTTGGCAAGGTAACAACCTTGCTAACATCGATGGGCTGAGAAGTAGATGACAGCGCTAAGCTCCGCCCATGTACTTTTTAATCTGAACAAACAATATTATGTTGAACTATTTTGCTACCAATCAAGTGGATTTTCATCACAAGCCAATTAGATTTGACAATTCAAACTTTATTTCAATTAAATAGAATTTACTGTACAATACATATTTTATGCTTAACTAATAAATAATAGTAACATCAATGGAATTGTGCTAAAGTTGTATTGTGCCTTGTTTTTGAAAAACAGAAAAAAAAATAGATTAGAAAATTAGAGCATAAACGACAATTGTTGACACATTTTTTTTCTCAAACAACTACAGTGACGCTATGTTTTGCTCGACTACGATAGGAAAAATTATAGATGGTGAATAAATTTGATAACCGTTAGGAACTGCTGGAGAAATAGAAGGTTCAATTTTTATTGTTATTATTATTATTTCTTGTCTTCTTTTATAATGTTATAATATTTATTATTAGTACTAGGTTTGTTTTTGTATTTATGCGTCTTCATCGCTTCTGCGTCTACGTCCTGGACCACCGGCAAAATTAGCAGCCGCCAGACCCATCAGATGTTTGGCGGCTTGAGAACCAGAAAAGCCACGTCCTAAGCCCAAATCTAGACCGCGTTTTGAGCTGCAAAAAAAAACAAATTTCAATCAATAAATTTAACAAGTTATAATTCACAGACAACTAATATTATTAAATTTGATTCATTGCTTTTGCAATTTATAGATTGAATGACTTAATTATTATTAACGGCTTTAATTAAGTTCCATTCAATAGATTTGTATTGTTGGAAATTGCAAATGAAGCTATCGACAATCTTTCGATCTCAATAATAGTTGTCTAATACGATCAAATTTCACTGAAAAATCCCATCAAATCACAATTTATTGTTGAATCTTTCAATTCGCCAAATTCTAGAAATACACAAATATTTGGCAATAAACCTGAAATGTGTTAATGTTTTTTTTGCAAATTTAAATAATTTCTAGTTGTTTTTATTTTGTTATTGCAGCGAAATAAATGTAAATATTCCCGACGAAATAATTCAATTTAATTTTATAGTTATCCAGTTTACAGGCTGTCCGCTCAATAACAAGCTCTTTGGTTATTCCAGGTATTCCCATAGTAGACCAAACAAAATCTGCGAGATTTATAATTCAATACACAATAGAATTAACTTAGTAGCTCGGAAATTCAAGAAATGCTCATTAATTTTTAATTTTACTAAGTTTTATGGAGCAAAATTTCACTCATTTTCAGTTTCATAAAATTAATTTTCCGGACTATCGAGTCTTTATTGAGAGACCCAATTCACTAGTCAAATATAGGTTAGGTTAGAGAATTCGTTATAGAAATAGAAAATATCTTGAGGTTATGCCAGCAAGAGAACAGCTTGTATTCAATTAGCTCATATTTGAATGTTTGTAAATATAAGTTAAGTTAGCAGAAATTCAATTAGAGCTGATAATTATGAATTTTGAGAACTATTTAAAATTTTAAATGAAAAATCATAAATTATTATCAAGAACAAGTAAATCATTTTGTGTCTGTTCTACTTTTCAACAAAATGAATAATATTAAGGCTGCTTCATACTAATGGAGTTATCATTAAACTGGCACAATGAATGAGATTCAAATTATTCATCTCTTATGAAGCTTATTGCTTATTACAATTGAGAATGTCTCGAAATTTTGATCGATCGTGTGAAGCTACCTTAAAACAGCTAAATTAAGACATGATTTAATATGGAGTAGAGGTAATTATATCATAATTTCAATGATATATTGGTTGTAATCATCATAACAATCATGTTGAATTTATCATCGATGTCTCAATTTTATTGAATGAAAATGACATTCTCTTTTTATATTTTAATTTTTCTTAATTAATAGTAGATTGTTGAATTGTTTAATAGATAAGAGCTATTTCGGCGTCATTGATCATCATTAAATAGAGTGAAAATTCTGAACAAGTTTTAGGAAATTTATTCATTCAACTATTCGGAAATACGTAGATGACTCGCGAAAATTACTCTTAGATAAAAACATAGATAAGTAATGTAAATGTTCATTAGCAAAATAAATTCACGAAAATTGTCAATAATTGACATTTACGATATTGAGAAACATTATTGGCATGTTTCAAATGCTGATATCTCGATTGCGGAATTCGGTCTGAATATTGCCCTCTGAATAGTTGTTATGCTCAACTTAATCGTGCGTTTTATGCCCCTTCCACATAAGCTGGATGTCGTTGCCGGAATCGAGACGCATCGAATTGACAGCTGTCAAACAAAGATGTCAATGAAACAACTACGATACTTGTCTAACCTCACAATATGTGACAAATGACAACTGATGAGCGACTTTCGATTGTGAAACCGGCCTTAGAACTCCTCGAAAATAACCAACTGAAATGTAAGAATTGGGTCTGTAACATGATAGTTTGTCACTATTCACTTGATCAAAGTCATAGCTGATCGATTGTACATCAACAATTTCGATCAAATTTGTTTATTTTGACATTTATTTTTTATCTTATACAATACGAGTATAAGAGAGAATGACAGGGGGAGGGGGTATTTCAATTTGGATTCAATTAAATCAGACACCGAAACATTAGCCATGATGTTGCAAGGTTATTTTGACAGTTCTAACTGTTTTTCTACGTTTGATCACTATTTCTGTGTAAAAGCATCGCTATTTGGTGGGAGAACTAGCTCATTTACATCAGTTACCGATGTGCCGCTTTGATGCAAATTTTCTAGTATTTTCCCCTAGAGCCGCTCTAGGGTCCTTACTAATAACTAGTAAGATCCCTATTTTTGCCAAGTGGGTCATCTTATATTAGACTAGATATGGATCTTCTGATTGCTGTGAATATTTATGATTAAACCGTAGGGATATTCAGATAATTCATGTATACTCGCACAAATATTTAAGAGTGTTTGACTAAAATTGTGAGCAGAGAACGTCGATTTTTTCTCTATTTATTGCTTGAAAATGGTTATTCTCAATCAGAATTCCACTGTTAGAATATAAAATTCCGGTCAGAAACTCGAAATTTTTTACGAGGTAAATTGAATTTCAATTTTTTCTGTTGGTACTGTTATTTTATAATTATCGAAATGCTATGATATGTGCGATAATCTGGATGAATAAAATTGGATAATTGAAAGTCATTTAATAATTAAATTTTAATAATAAATTATAATTTATGCCAACAATTAGTGACCGCATAAATATAACATCGGTCCAATGAATACACAAATCGATTTAAATATTTCAAGCGATAAATAATTGCTAATTGTTTATCGAACGCTGTCCTTCGGAACAATTGAGGTTATGTTCAAACATTTTAATTAATTTAAATCAATTAAAATCGAGCGAATTGATTGGTCGAAATTCGGTTGATTGACATTTGATCTTGTCCCAATCTAGCGCGAATTTTGAATTATTGGTTGATAGATCGTTAAAAATTGAGTGCATTTTTCTTTACAGATAAGGGGGTTTTCGAATATTTATTACACGTATTATTATACTATTCATGTGCTATTTTCACACTCGATTTGATAGAATATATCTTTATCGTTTATTCGATTATTTCGATTCTCCAAGGTATATGATTATATTCTTTCCCCATACAATAATATATTACTGGAAAAATATGATATTCAGTTGTGATAATAGAAATTTATATTCCTATAGCATCGTGTAAAATCTTTCAACAATTGTAATTCCGAAGAAATTTTTTGCATTCAAAGAGATTAGCTTGTTGTTAAATGAAAATTAATCAAAGAAGCAAAATTTTTATTATTAATCGTGAAGTTTGATCGAAATTCTTGGAACAACATTCTTTTAAATTCGCACAAAATCTCTGGTGGATATTATTGCGTTTTCTGGACCGTACAGTGATGGAACAATTAATTCTGAGCATCTTGTAAAGTTTTCGCCATTACTAACATTAACTTATCCGAAACTTAACTTTGGATAACGTTTGGATTTATTCATGTTGTTGATGTTGTCCTGTTGTTTTCTGTGGAAATATGGCCAGCTGAAAATTTCATTTGTTTAATTGTTTTTAATGGTGGAAATTCAACAGTATTTAGATCTAATCTATTTTCAACGAGCTTTCTACAAGGAATTATCACTGTTGTTTTTTTTGTTGCGGTAATTGCTTGAGAAGATTTGGTATTTTAAATTTTTGCAATCTCATTTTCCACAAAGCGGGTGGTAAATTGTGATTGAAATGCAAAAACTTGACGCTGATTTTGATTTAAAATAGCTGCTGTATTATATAATATTTATTTTCATTCTAGACTCAAACAGAGCCGCAAAAAATGATTCTCATTCTCAACATCTTGACTTTGAAATTTTCGATTAAATTTTTTTTTGAAATTTTCTAATTTCATCGAGGGATTTTTCAATTCTTTTACAACGCAGTTTCTAGAGTCGTAGTTCCTCATAATGTGGTTTTTTTGAATTTCAAATATTTGATTCTGATTGGAGACATGAGATTTTCTACTTGAGTTTTGCACTCAACTATCACGCTACTTTTGGAGAGATTTTCAGATTTCCTCGAGGCTTCTGTACGAATTCTTCGGTTTCTTGAGATTTCCTAACATAGCTCATCAATTTCCTCGTTTGTATTTTTTGTATGAGAAACTCTTCCAGTCATTATTACAAGAAACAATAGAGTTTCAAATTTGATAAATAATTTTTCGAGGTGTTCAGCTGAACATACAATTTTCCAGAAAAAAGTGGTAGAATTCTAACTTTATTTATTTCAACAAAATTCTCGCATTCTTGAGCGAATTTCCAGAAATAAATCGACATTTTTTTCTAGGATTTCGACGTCTGTTCATCGTAATTTAAAATTTGATAATCGAGAGGAAAAATTTTCAGTTATCTATTTTTTTGAATTCTCCATGAACTATCAGCTAAACTTCAGATATACCTTCGTGAAATATTCAAATTCAATTTTCGATTCTCTTTCACAATTCATAGAAAATAACCCAATTTATTTCCAGTGAATGTTTCTTTAATGTGCTTCCTATTTCAGTCGATCTTGAAAATTCGAATACAGAATTCCAGCAATTTCAGCAATAGTTGGGAAGTTCCCAATAAATTTTTTTGTTGTTATTCCATTTACGTTATTTTTATTATCCTATAATTCTTTGAATTTTTTCGGTAGCCTAAGCTTGCATGTTTTACTGGGGTTGATCTTTCAGAAAATTATTCAATTTATTGATTTTTCATTAATTTTTGGTTGGAAAAGTTTGTGGAAA
>JAZBGZ010000480.1:24129-36495 GCA_037414795.1 Stenodera caucasica | reverse complement strand
TTTCTTTTGATGAACAGAAACAAAACAACCCTATCTAAGTCCATGAATAATTCAAAAATTTACAATTCCACTTACTAATAAACATGACATGAATAAATGCAAATTAATTTTTTACCCTTCACAATTCTGACAAAATTTAGCACCATTTTCGTAAAGCAGAATATGCGGCATTTTAATTTATAAATAAATCTCTATATATTATTATTGAATTTATTGTTTAGTTTTGTGTTTCAAGTTGAAACTCCACATATAGAACGTTTGTTGATTACCGGAACCAAGACCGGAAGTCGCGTGTTCTACAACTTGAACACGCAAATTCTAGCGAACAGTCCGGCAAAATGTTCGACCAACGGCCAAGAAAACAGCCCGTCAAGGATCCGATTTCGATTAGAACCTTAGCGAAAAATATGGGGCAAAATTCAGCGAATCGCCCGATTTTTTATGGCAAAAATGATTATTGTTCACATTGAATAGGTTAATAGGTCTGTGCGAGTTTCTCATTTGTTGGAAACATTTGAATCACAATAGGGATTTTCCGCCAATAGAGAGGGGATAACTGGGCTGTGATTGGTCAAGATGGTTTTCCAGGCGGTTTTCATCGAGATTACCTGTGAAATTGAATCTAGTCGGCTCAATTCTTCCACAACGATCACATTGTTTCTGTTATCAATAATAATAATAATAATAATGGTATCGTCTGTCGAGATAATTTTGAAATGTGTTCGAATAATTGTTACGTTTTTGGTGAAGAGAGTCCAGCGTGAAAGGGATGCGAAAGTTGCGGATTTAAAAAATGTGAATTAAGCCGAAATTTCGCGTACTCATTGTCAGTGGATAAGAATGTGAAATGTCGCAACCGGGCGGCAAAAAGGGCGGCGGTAAAGGCCCAGCGAAAGACGCAAAAGACGAAACTAAAGAGACTAAAAGTAAATCATCGAAAGACAAAGCCGATGAAGCGAAAGAGCCCAAAAGTAGATTCCAATCAATCTGCAGCTCGAACCACCCGAAATTGATGTTAATTATAATTTTTCAGTTCCAAATAAGGATACTAAAGATAAAGAAGACGGAACTAGTAGTAATCCGGATGGGGACGATGCGGCTCCTGGATCGAAGCCGCAAAGTGCTGGTGCCACTATCAGAGATGCGGCACAGCGGGTATTATTATTGTGCCAAAAGGGCGAATGGAGCCCTGTCGATCAAGTTCTCAAAACAATGGAGAAATCGATTGCAGCAGCTGGCGAAGATGCGAATACTGTACCGTTGGCCAGTATTGCCGATCCGGTAAAGGCTCCAATTTTCGTCAACTATCGAACAAACAATAAAAAAATATATTTTTTGTCTCCAGGCGACCGGCATGACACCCCTTATGTATGCCGTCAAAGATAATAGAACCTCCCTTGTTGATCGGATGATCGAATTAGGCTCGGATGTTGGCGCTAGAAATAACGTAAGTCACAATTATCAATAGTTATTTATAGCGATAATTGCAAATTTCATTATGCAAATTGACCCAGATTTCAGCCCATATCGATATTTAATACACTCAACCAATCAAATTCACGCCCATACCAACCCATTTCCATCCATATTCATATTAATTCATCGAATCAAACAAAAAAATTGATGCCATGATTTATTGAGATATCCGACAGTATTTTATCAAAATTAATAGGGGTGGGTCGATAATAGCAAATATTGATGTTTCATTTGCTACCACCCTTAAGACACTACAGGTGTCTTCCAACACAAGAACCATTAGAAGAACATTTATCATTCTAATAAAGATGTTTCTTTGAAATTTGCTCCAATTTTACAATTGTCGGAATGACTTATCAATTTCGATGGGAAAATCATTGTTGCGTGTTTATGTGGTCTGGAAATTTTTTGCATAATTACAGGGGTGCAGGTAATTAAAAACATATGGCATACAATTCAACTTCACAGACCTAACTAACTGGAAAAGGCCAAAAGTTGATCTGGATTTTCGACCTCATTTATTGTATTTTCCTCGTCAATGGAGCCCCAGAAACTCACCAATCGAGCCATAATTGTAGTACTTTTGGCTCTACTCAAATTTGGGAGCGTCCAATGATGGGCCAAAACTTTTGCTAGGCTCAAGGCACTTGATTATTGCTCAATTTTGCATTACAGGACAACTACAATGTGCTCCATATTTCCGCAATGTACTCCAGAGAGGACGTTGTCAAGTTGCTTCTCACGAAGAAAGGCGTCGATCCATACTCAACTGGCGGTGTAAGTGACACATTCCGGTTCAATATCCGGAAACTTTCGAATTAATTCCATGCTAATTCAACAATTTAAAAAGTTTTTCAATTTGTTCTCAACTATTTGGTGCATGTTCAAATACATTTTTGGCAAGTAGCAAAAAATACTGCGCTCCTATAAATTCACCAAGCGTCACCTAAATTTCGACTATTAGCATGGACTTGATTTTGGGCAGGTTTAGAGTCGTCATTTTCGTTCCAGAGCCGTAACCAGACGGCGGTCCATTTGGTGGCTTCCCGACAAACGGGAACCGCTACAGCAATACTGCGAGCTTTGCTGCAAACTGCTGGGAAAGATATTCGATTGAAGCCGGACGGGGTGAGTTTGCGTAACTCTGTTAAGGGTAGTTAGCGTTTACGCTCATATGCGGATGTTTCCATCGATCCGATTATGGGTGAAGACGGGAAATTCTTGTGGCCAAACACCTAATAAAGAACGATATTGTTTGGATCTTTATTAGTTGTGTAGTTGTTGATTTACTAAAACTATGAATGATGTTTGAATATGAAGGGGGGAACTTGTAACGTAGAGAGTCGCGTGTTGAAATTTTCGGCACCTGGTACACGATGGCTCTTAAGACTTATTGAATATAGTGGAGATTTGGGGAAAAAATTCGAAAAATTATGGCTAAATTGCTAAATTTCCAAAAACTACGATTTAATTATCATAGTTTAATTGGCATAAATTTTGGAATTTTTCCGAATTGATGGATTCCAAAACAAACACGTGCATGTTCGTTTTGGAAAGAGCAATGATCGAATTAAATTTAGTACATGTTGTCTTCGTGACTGGCACAATCATCATCGGAATAGGAAATCCTCCAAAAAAAACTATAGTACAAAAATCAACATTGAAATCATTCGATTTTCCTACAATCATATTTGCAATAAAAATTGATTTTCCTTTGTTTGTTTATCTTTGGAAAATAGCGTGGAAAAATACCTTTATTACTAGCTGTTGAAGCTGGCAATCAATCCATGTGCCGTGAATTATTAAATACACTAACAGCCGACCAACTAAAATCAGCATCTGCTAACGGCGATACGGCACTACATTTAGCTGTAAGGCGCAAAGATATTGATATGGTACGTATACTGGTCGATTATGGTACCAGTGTGGACATACGAAATGGTGATGGACAAACACCGCTACATATAGCAGCCGCTGAAGGCGATGAAGTACTGGTCAAATATTTTTATGGGGTACGAGCATCGGCCAGTATCACCGATAATCAAGATCGTACACCGATGCATCTAGCCGCCGAAAATGGACATGCTAACATCATTGAACTATTAGCTGATAAATTCAAAGCGAGCATTTTCGAACGGACAAAAGACGGGTCTACGCTGATGCACATCGCTTCGTTGAATGGACATGCTGATTGTGCCACTATGCTGTTCAAAAAGGGCGTCTATCTGCACATGCCCAACAAGGTAAGAGTCACTTTTCGCAACCCTCAAGTTTTCTCTAGCACTACTCGCAGCAAAAACCCTTTAATACTTCTCGCAGAAGCTACCTCTTAATACTTTTCACAGAAGCTACCCTTTAACATCACTCACCGAAGCTACGCTTCAATAAGATTGCTCTAAGAGCAGTATCAGGTTGTTTTGGCCAAAAATGCTGAGCATTGCTCTCAGATTGATTTGAGCTGCGATCTGAGAGTAGCTTGAAATTTCTGATTCCCTTTGCTGCAAATTCGCGTGATTGTCGATTACTTTTGGAGTTTTTGCTTTTCAAATTTCTGTATTTTTGCCATGCAAATTAGAGATAGTAATCTTGGCATGATTTATTACTAGGACGGCGCTCGCAGTATCCATACAGCCGCCCGTTACGGTCATGTTGGTCTAATCAATACACTTCTACAAAAAGGCGAAAAAGTCGACGTTACAACTAATGTAAGTTAATTAAAATTTCATCAAATCAAATATTGCTTTCAATTATGCTTAAAGGAGAATTATACAGCATTACATATAGCTGTAGAATCATGTAAGCCGGCTGTCGTTGAAACACTGCTAGGTTATGGAGCCGATGTTCATGTACGCGGCGGTAAATTGAAAGAGACAGCATTACATATAGCAGCCCGAGTTAAAGATGGCGATCGTTGTGCATTAATGCTGTTAAAATCCGGAGCTGGCCCAAATCTAACTACCCATGATGGTCAAACCCCAGTTCATGTAGCTGCAGAATATGGCAATTTAGAGACTTTATTGCTATTATTGGAAGATGGCGGTGATCCACAATTCAAAAATAAGCGCGGCGAAACTGCCTTACATTTAGCTAGTAGAGGCTGTCGTCCGGATGTTGTGCGACATTTGATTAACTACCTAAAAGAGCATAAAGGCGAAGATAAGGCAGCTGCTTATGTCAATGAGGTCAATGAGCATGATGAGAGCGCTCTACATTACGTTTGTGCTGTCAAAAAGGAGGACGTCGAAGTTCCTTTAGCCGATAAAGAAGTTGTCAAATTGCTACTAGAAAACGGTGCCGATGTTAAATTACAAACCAAACAGCATGAAACTGCCTTCCATTACGTCGCTACAGCCGGCAATAACGATGTCCTAATGGAGATTATCTCGCACATGACGACCACCGATATCCAGAAAGCATTGAATCGACAAAATGCTAACGGATGGACACCGTTATTGATAGCTTCACATAAAGGCCATATCGAAATGGTGAATAATTTATTGGCGAATCATGCTCGAGTGGATGTTTTCGATACAGAAGGCCGATCAGCATTGCACTTAGCTGCCGAGCATGGCTATTTACAAGTGTGTGATTCTCTATTATTGAACAAGGCTTTCATTAATTCGAAATCACGAAATGGCCGAACTGCGTTACATTTAGCCGCGATGAACGGCTATATTCATTTGGTTGAGTATCTAATCAAAGATCACAATGCTGTTATTGATATTTTAACATTGACTAAGAAGACGCCGCTGCATTTAGCCGCAGCCGCTGGCCAAATTGAAGTATGTCGATTATTGTTGGATTTAGGTGCTGATATTGATGCGACTGATGAACAAGGCCAAAAGCCGATACATGCAGCTTGTCGGAATAATCATTCCGAAGTTGCGAAATTATTTCTACAACAACATCCAAGCCTTGTGATGGCCACAACGAAAGACGGTAACACTTGTGCTCATATAGCCGCAGCCCAAGGAAGTGTTACTGTAATTGAGGAATTGATGAAATTCGATCGACAAGGCGTCATAGCGGCGCGCAACAAAGTAACCGATGCTACACCGCTACAAATAGCTGCAGAAGGCGGCCATGCTGAAGTCGTCAAAGCTTTAGTCCGAGCCGGGGCTTCTATTACAGATGAGAACAAAAATGGATTCACAGCGGTACATTTAGCAGCCCAAAACGGACATGGACAAGTCCTGGAAGTTTTACGTTCGTCGAATACTTTGCGAGTTACAAGCAAAAAATTGGGCGTAACTCCGCTACATGTGGCGGCCTATTTCGGCCAAGCTGATACTGTACGGGAGCTATTAACCCATGTTCCCGGTACTGTGAAATCCGAACAGCCCAATGGGGCTTCCTTAGTGCCAGCTTTGGGGAATGAGTCCGGGATGACGCCGTTACATCTAGCTTCATTCTCCGGAAACGAGAATGTTGTGCGGCTGTTGCTGAATAGTGCTGGAGTTCAAGTCGACGCTGCTACTCACGAAAATGTAAGTTTTGACTCAGATTAGTTGATTCGAGATGTGCTACTTTTCGAATTGTTGTCCCCAAAATATGTGCCTAAATTTAGACATGCTACGAAGTCATTAAGAAACGTGTCTTGAATTAAGTTGTCTTTGCGTGTATAAAAATCGATTGTTTTATTTTTTAGGGTTATAATCCCATGCATTTGGCTTGTTATGGTGGACATGTTACAGTTGTTGGATTATTGTTGAGTCGTTCAGCTGAACTTCTGCAAAGTCACGATAAGCATGGAAAAACTGGTCTTCATATAGCGGCAACACACGGCCATTATCAGATGGTGGAAGTCTTACTAGGTTAATAATTTTTTTAGGTCATACCTGTAATTAAGATTGTTAGATTGAGAAGGATCGATTTTTAGGTCAAGGTGCCGAAATCAATGCGCCTGATAGAAATGGCTGGACACCATTACATTGCGCCTCAAGAGCTGGTACTTTCGATGTAGTCAAATTACTGGTGGAATCAGGAGCATCTCCGAAATCCGAGACGAATCTTGGCTATGTGCCAATATGGTTCGCAGCCTCGGAAGGCCATCATGATGTCCTCGAATACTTGATGACCAAAGAGCACGACACTTATGCTCTAATGGAGGATCGTCGTTTCGTTTATAATCTGATGGTCTGCTCCAAGAACCACAACAATAAGCCGATCGAAGAATTCATCTTGGTATCGCCAGCTCCAGTGGATACAGCTGCCAAATTGTCGAATATCCTCACCGTTCTATCGACTAAAGAAAAGGAACGGGCTAAAGATTTGATTGCGGCTGGGAAATTTTGCGAAGGCATGGCCACTGAATTGTTGGCGTTGGCAGCTGGAGCCGATTCCGCTGGGAAAATACTCACAGCTACCGATCGGAGGAACGTTGAATTTTTGGATGTTCTAATAGAGAACGAACAGAAGGAAGTGATCGCCCATACAGTTGTCCAACGGTATTTGCAGGTAATGTTCGGCCCAAAAACAAAAGGCTTACTATATGCGGTGGTGGGTTTTTTTTTTCTTCTAGGAATTGTGGCGAGGTGCGCTCACTTGGACAGCATGGCGTATTATGCTGCTTTTCGTGCTGTTCCTCATCTGTCCACCCGTCTGGATAACCTTCACGCTACCTTTAGGCCATCGCTACCATAAAGTCCCAATCATCAAATTCATGTCCTATTTGACTTCGCACATTTATCTGATGATGTTCCTTTTGATTGTCGGCATTACGCCACCGTATCCGGTTGTCCGGTCGAATCTTCTACCATATTGGTACGAATGGATTCTATTGATTTGGCTAAGCGGTTTATTATTGTTCGAATTAACGAATCCTAGTGATAAATCCGGTTTAGGTTGGATCAAATTATCTGTATTGTTGTTCAGTATTTTTGGGGTGGCTGTACATTTAATGGGCTTACTGTTTATTAGTGTTAGTTATTGGCCAACTTTGATGTATTGTCGTAATCAATTGTTCGCCTTATCATTTGTGTTAGCTTGTGTACAAATTTTGGACTTCTTATCCTTCCATCATTTATTCGGACCATGGGCTATAATTATTGGTAATTTGATGAAGGATTTAGCACGTTTTTTAGCCGTTTTAGCTATATTCGTATTTGGATTCTCTATGCAATTTGTTGCCTTAAATCAACCCTTCAGGAATTTCCCGGACGATCGGGTGCCAATCAAACGAGGCTACTTCACCGACGGTAAGTTAAACTCTTTCATTAATTGTCCTAAATTATCAGTCGAGCGATCAATTAATAGTTGATTGCTCGACTTCTGTATAGTTTCTATATATCGATTTTTGGTGATGATTCAATAGAGATTGAAATGGGGAATGCAGAATGGATCGATCAATTACCAAGTAATGGCCCAAAATCGAGGGCGTCATTGCGTAAAAAACGACCACCGGTACCGGGGAGTAAGTCCCAAGAATTTGGTGGCTTCTCTCATTGTTTTGTGTCCATTGTCTAAAATTTTCAGGTCTCACGTCCAATGTTTTGTCTCTCTGTTTTTCTCTTTTTTAAGCTTACTTATTGTCGGATCCAAGGATCAGCTTCGTACGTTCCTTTGTTTTCTTTATTGAAATATTGAAGTAGTTCCTGAAAAAAGTACCAACTTTTCGTGGTGGTTCAGATGTGGGTTAAGTCGGTACTTTTCGACGGGTATTTGTTGTATTTTAGTGAGTGTTTGGGTCTTTTATGTTGTTGTCTTTGTGTTTGTTTGTTTGTTGTGGTGTTTGATTGTGTGCTGATGGCGTTGGCGGTAAATCGTTTAATGGTGTTTGAATAGCGAGTGATTACCGTCCTCCTCTTTCTCCCAGTGATTATGAACCCGCTGCTAGCGTTCGAGCTGTTGTTTTTCGCCGTTTTCGGCCAAACAACCTACGATGAGTTGTCAGTGAAGGCGCCGCCAAATCGCCAACAATTCCGTCCCCAATGGACGGACAGTCTCTTCAAAGTCGTATTCGGCATCTACATGTTGGTCAGCGTTGTCGTCTTGATAAATCTACTAATTGCTATGATGTCCGATACGTATCAGCGTATACAGGTAAAAATACCATTTTCGGCTGCCTATTGCGTTTTTTTCTTTTATGATTCCAGTCCAAAAGAACCCGATCAGTGCTTTTGAGCTACTGTTTTTCGCGGTTTTCGGCCAAACTACCGCCAATCACCTGAAAATCCCCAACTATAATGCAAACAATCATAATAATCAGCCCTATTGGACGGAGGTCCTGTTTAAGATCGCTTTCGGCGTTTACATGTTGGTATCTGTTGTGGTATTGATTAACCTACTAATTGCTATGATGACGGATACCTATCAGCGTATCCAGGTAAACCATGTCGATGTAGAAAATGTGTATTAGGAAGCACAACAAAAACGGCAGTTTCACGCTTGTCGCCTACAAAACATACAGGCACAGCCATCAATAAATCAAAACCGCATTTTGGCTGTTACTATTGCAAAAACAAATGTAGCCTTAGATCAGTGTTAGTTTAGCTCGGTAGACCTCCCTTAGACCTTTTGGAATAGTAACAGCACAAATGTTGGCCAGAAGTGAGTATGGCGTAGCCTGTATAGATGTTGCTATGGATCCCTAGTAAGTCCTAACGCCGATACCGCGCACCAGTTCTCTTGGGCTGGATCATTGTAGCAAACACACTAATATATTTTGGGAATGACGCTTAAGACAAAAAAATCCCGGCCTTGTCCGAAGTTTCCACCATTTAGAAAAACGTAGCCTCCCATTGAAGTCCAAATCAATCAAAAATTACAGTCCTCGTAGGAGAACCTCCCCACCCAAAAAAATTGTAGTAATTGAGAATAGTCAATCAAATCACTAATAATCAAATAATAGACGAACTTTTTTCAGCGATAGTCCTGAGAATTTTCAGATTTTTGTGCGCACAGTTCACAGATTTTTCGCTGTAGATTTTTGTTCGAAAGCACCATTTTTGGTTTTTGCATCAATTTTTTGATTTTTGACCGAAAGTTGTGAGTATTCTGACAACGAATTTCTAACTAAATCAAACAAAACCGTAAATAAACGAAATATAGGCAATTTTATTCGATACCATATAGGCCCAGTCAGATATCGAATGGAAATTCGGTCTGAGTAAACTAATTCGATCGATGCACCGTACGACGACCGCCCCAAGTCCGATCAATCTGATCACCACGTGGCTGTTTTATTTGGTCGATATTTGCAAAAAACGAGGTAAAACACCGGCGATAATCGATTATCGATTATTGACAATGATGATTTGCAGTGCGTGCCCGGAAACGGGAAAGTCTGGTCCATTTGATGGGCAGTTTTCAGCGTACGCAAGATTTGAGTCCGCGCTCGAAGGCCGGCGCCAAATGGCTATCGAAGGTCCGCAAAGGCACCAAAATCGGCCCAAAAGACTCGGTAGCGTTGTCAGTGACTCATCTGAGTCCGTTAGGATCGCAATTGAGCTTCAATATTCAAACAACACGAATCGAACACGTCACAGATTGGGAAATTATAGCGAAACGTTACCGGGCCTTGGTCGGACAAGTCGACGAAATCAAAGAACAATCGAACGATGATGAAGACGATAATGAAGATGAGAGCAGTTCGGCACAGATGCCCAACAGCGTTCAACCCGTCGCGTAGTAGGATTTTTACAAATTTTTTACAATGAATCTAAATTATTCCAAATTATTTAGACTACCGTTAGAAATCCAAAACTGTATTATAAATCTAATAAAATCTATTTTTGAACATTTTAATTTTAATCAGACCAAATAACCCTTTAGCTCCGATTAAAGATTACAACATTGCGCACAACTATCAAAACAAATTAAAAATTTCGATAATTAATATTTTAGTGCCATGACCCAATCACTCTATTAGAAGTTTTCGTGATAATTACTCTAAAATTTTCATCATGAACAAAGTTCCACAATTACTATTATTATTTGTGATAATTGCGGCAATTGGGGTGAGTTGTCAATTGATAATCTCGAAAATATTCGCAATTTCGTTTTTAAGGCTCAAGACAGGAATCGCTACATCATCGCATTGGAGTGCATCCGACAAATTGGTATCGACCGTAAAATTATCGAAAGCGCTATGAGATCAACAGTATTACCAAATGACGAAAAATACAAACAATTTTTGAGTTGTAGCTACAAGAAACAAGGCTATCAAAATGATAATGGTGACATTCTAATTGATAATATAAAGCAGTTTTTGGCGAAATTCTACAGTCACCAACAGCTAACTGTTATCGACAATTGTGGAAATGTTACAGGTAATAATCACGGCGATTATGCATTTAACGCATTGAGCTGCATATTACCGAAACTTCGACAATTGGATAATTAAGGAGGGAATTTTAAAATTTATTTAAGTTCAATTTTTTTTATTATTTTGTTGTGTTGTGGAATTCTAAACAAAATTACATTTAGTTGTTAATACTGTGAGACGATTGAAATAAGACGAATCAATAATAAAAAAGGCACACGTGGAATGTACAAAATCAAAATTATTGTTTCTAAAATTTTTAATCAATATCACTACTACTGTAAATTAATTGTTTTAAACTTGAAATTACATCAATGAATTTATTGATTCGTTTTGTTTTTCACTTGTTATTCAATTGAATTAACTGCAGCAAGATGCCGGATTTGGATCTTTACCGGAACGTTTAGTTACCGAAATTCTTGTAAATTCCTCAGCCACAGTCGGATGTATACCGACTGTACTCAATAATGTATTCATTGTTAAATTACATTTAATTGCAGCAGCAAATCCTTGTATAATTTCACCAGCTTGTGGTCCAATAAAATGCATACCAAGTACTTTTTGTTCATCATTACGTTGGGCGACAACTTTCAAATAACAATGTTTTATTGATTTTTGCGGTATAAAAAATTCCGTTGGTTTATAATAACCATGATAAATTTCAATATTATCATTGCCATATTTTTCAATTGCTGTTTCTTCACTCAAACCAACACAGCCATATTCCAATGGACTGAATATAGTTGTTGCTACATTATCATAGTCCATTTTTATTGTACTGTTGTTGAATAGACGACGGGCTAATAGACGGCCAGCATGAATAGCTACCGGCGTTAATTCCGGTTTACGCTAGAAATTCAATATTAAATAGCGAAATCTATGAATATTATTCGACTTACATATAAAACATCACCAACAGCGAAAATATTCGGGACACTAGTCTGTTCATTATCAGCATCAATTTTCTCACCTTCACCGACCAATTGAATACCAGCTTTATCAACATGACATTCACGAGTTAAGGCACGTCTACCAATAGCAAATAATATAGTATCATAAACATCGGAATATTCTTTATTTTGATCATCTTTCCATTTTACTAATAATTTACCATCGGATTGTTTCTCAACAGATGTCGGTACACATTTATGAAGGAATTTAATGCCTTTCTCTACCATAGCAGCAGCTACAGTATTGGCCATTTGTTGGTCGAATCCTCTTAAAATAATTGAACGTACCATTACTGTTGCATCATAGCCGAGACCATTCAAAAATCCAGCACACTCTAAACCGATATCTATTTTTGAATAAATTATAAAAATCAATATTACAATTGTTATATATTTAATTTAACATACATCCAGCACCGACGACTAGAGTTTTACCGGGTGCTTCTTCCAAACTGAATATATCATCACTTGTTATACCGTATTCTAAAGCACCTGGTATATTTGGATAACGTGGACGGCCACCAACCGCTATTAAGAAATACTTCGATTTTAATGTACGTTCACCTTGTTTTGTAACTGTATGTACAGTATAAGGATCTTTGAATACACCTAAACCATTAATATATTCCACATTTCTATAAAAATTATCGTAAATAAAACTATATACGAAAAATTGAC
>JAZBGZ010000479.1:8034-35769 GCA_037414795.1 Stenodera caucasica | reverse complement strand
TCCTCGAATATATAGGTGTTGACAGTTTATTCCCAGAATGGAAAATGATGGAACAATTCATTATTGATAAAACCCAACCGGCATTAGCATTAGATGCATTATCTAGTAGTCATCCAATATCGGTCATTGTTCATGATCCAGCTGAAATTGAAGCTATTTTTGATACCATATCATACAGCAAAGTAATATTTCCATCTAATAACGAACAAGCATTATTAAACAGTTTCTGGGAATTAAAAATTCCGGAAACTTACAAAACATTTATTATAGAGTTATTATGTTTAAGGGTGCCGCCATTTTGTACATGATGGGAAAGTTTTTACAACAAGAAACCCTTCAAAATGGCCTTAACGACTATTTGAACACCTACAAATTCAGCAATGCCGACACTAAGGACCTTTGGAACGTTTTCAGTAGGAACACTAATCAATCTTTAGAAGTGAAGGTAATTAGGAGCACATAATTTATCTCTAATAGAGCCACACACATGAGTGTCTATGGATAATATCGAAATTGTCCAAATATCCGCTAGTGGAATTCGGGAGAAGTGCAAGCATGCTTGTTATTCAGTTTGGAAGGCAGAAAATCGAGCGACCATCTGCTTAAGCTTATCAAGCCTGCTATGATAGTAGAATAAAATGGCTGTTTCTCTATAATTCCAGACAATTATGGATACATGGACACAACAAATGGGCTTTCCATTGATAACAATAACACGTGAAGATAACGAAATTGTTGCGACACAAGAGCGATTTTTGTTAACAGTTGAAAGTGCAAATAGTTCAGTGAGATTATCGCCAAAATCTAAATACGAATATAAATGGTACGTTCCATTGACATACTTTACAAGTAACGATTCTCAAGTGGCTTATGTTTGGATGAATATGACTGATGGTAATTTGTTCGAATTAAATTTCGATAATATTTTGTATCAATTGTATTTTAGTCCGGTTCGAAATTGATCCTGAAATAAAATGGATTAAAGCTAATGTAAATCAAACTGGATTTTATCGCGTTATGTACGATGATTCGATGTGGAAATCTTTGATTTCGATATTGAAAAATAATCACACTACTTTCAATCCAGCCGATAGGGCGAGCTTAATTGACGATGCGTTCACATTGTGCCGGTAATACTAGAATTAATTTATAATTAAACAATAGATAATTATGTAAAATTGATAATAGGGCTGGATTATTGAATGCTAGCATCCCTCTAGAGTTGTCGTTGTATTTATCGAAGGAGCGCGATTATGCACCTTGGGCTACCGCAATTCAACATTTCCAATCTTGGAGTCGACGATTATCTGAATCTCTAGCATATAAATTATTTCTAAAATATATCAAACAACTTATCAAACCAATTGCTCAATATGTGGGTTGGAATAATAAAGGGACACATTTGATAAAGTAAGTATCTAATTTATGATTAAATTTAATATTTTAATTGTTAATTTCTTAAGATTAATGCGACGCGATATATTAGCAACGGCGATTTTGTGCGAATTAAACGATACAGTGACCCGTGCTAAAGACCAATTCCAGCGTTGGATGACCCAAAATGCGACAATACATCCAGATTTGAAAGATGTCGTTTATTCGGCTGGCATCAAATATGGCGGTATGGCTGAATGGCAACATTGTTGGAATTTGTACAATTCAACATTAGTACCGAGCGAAAGGAGATTATTATTGAAAGCATTAGGTGTAGCATCCGATCCATGGTTATTACAAAGATATTTATTGGAAACGTTGGATCGTAATATGGTTAATCCGCAAGATGTTAAAATTGTGTTAGCTGCAGTTGCTGCTAATCCTGAAGGGCGTTTATTAGCATGGCGACATTTGAAGGCATATTGGCATACAATGTATTCGATGTTCGGCAATGCTACATTCATGATGGGCAGTCTCATATCAGCTGTAACAGCACATCTATCCACACCCTACGACTATTACGAGGTAGGTGGAATACATTAAAATAACTTTAATAAGCATTGTAAAAAATAAAATTTGACCCTTACGAACAATATAACGCATCGTAAACGATTATATGGGAATTTTTAAATGTTGCGTACGATAAAGCTCAGTTTTATTTGGTCAAATACCATGAAAAGTCTCCATTCGGTATGGATATAAAAACAAAAGGGAAATCGTCGAGTTTTGAGCTGAAAATCGACAGCTTTTGATTTTATATCCAAATTTCGATTCATGCACATTGAAACACTTCCAGCGTTCAATTATCGAAATTTCTTAATCAATTCGATTTCTAACTTTGATTGACATTTTCGACGAATATTTTTCTAAAAATCATAGAGATAATAGCTTGCAGAATATCGACTTTTTTCCATAAAAAAACTCCCATATTGACCTTTGTCTCTGTAATAATATATGCCCTTTTGTTTGACGACATTGGCCGGATATTATCTCGAACTTTACAATTATCTCTACAGAAGTTTCTAAAGCTTTGTCTTTACAATGGATTGTTTCTTTGATCGGTCTATATTACTATATTTTACTTTTATTGTCTAGAAAATGTCGTTTAACTTCTTTTTTATTATTTGAACGATAAAAGGGAGTAATTATACAGTTTTTTTTTTTGGTGTATTTTTATCGAACAGGTATCGACTTATTTTAGCGGAATGGATGTTGGTTCAGCAGCTAGAGCTTTAGAACAAAGTTTAGAAACAATAAAGCTCAATATTAATTGGGTGTCACAGAATGAGGCTGATATAAATACATGGTTAAGTAATTACGTTAAGTAGGTATTTGTGGAGTGACTTGGATTAATTAACTAATTTATTTATTTATTCATTTATTTATTTATGTGGTGTCTTTGATTTTCTAGTCAAAATTTTTGTATTTTCGTCTATTTTTTTATTATGTACATATAGTAAACGTACTATTTTCTGTATAAAATAATAAAATTGATAATAAAAACCAATTTCGTCAATGTTGATATTAAATGTGAATTGATACTTTATTTTTATAAATTTAGATACTTCAAAAATATTATATATCGTCTTCTAACATATGACTAACATTTTATTTTAATAGACACAATTCGATACTAGATTGTAACTAAAATTTTTTATATAACAATTGTATTTTTTATTAATACAATCAACTATTGTATGAATGTTCTATAATAAAAACAATATGTTTTAACATTAATATTTTTGATTCATTTACACCTATCCTGGTATTTTATTATTATTATTATTGTTATTATTGATGAGAGAAATTACTGATCGTTTCCTGTTTTCGATTAAATTTGGCCAATAAAGTGGAGTCGGCGCCATTTAATCCAAAATTGTAACGATATCACTCTATAGATGGCACTTCAATGCATTCATCCCCGATAATAATAATAACAGTGATAATAATGAACGAAGGGCACAATTATTTTTTTCTTAACCCAATAAATTGTTGAATAATCGATGGATATTCTCGAAAAAAATAATCGACAATAACTTCGAGATGGTTAAACAAATTTTGAGCCGTTATAAAGTTGATAAATTAATTTGAGACAATTTCAAGAAAATAATCGAATATAAATTTCAATTAGTCTCGTTTTAAGTATAGAATATGATTGAAGTGTGAGTTAATTTAATGTCAGAAACAAATTACTAATTATGTTTGTAGTCCATTTTATAACTTTGACTGGGAGCTTTGATTGTTATAAATAGATTGACTAGCTTTATCAATTGATCTAACAGAGATTTTAGAACAATGTGATTCTACTATAACATAATTGCGTTTATTAAGGTAATTGATATGAGGAAGTCGCTTATAACAGAACTGAAAATAACCAATTAAAATCCATAATAAGATAAATGAAAAATACAAAAAATTAAAAGAAATAATTAAAACTTCCTCTTTAGCTTTCGTATCGATAATAGTTATTTACAGGAAATTGTTTATAGTTGTTGTATTGTTGTCATCAATAATCGATATTGTTTTGGGTATTATTCAAGTCAATACTCAAGTATCAATTAGATGAGATTTGTACGTGGCTGGATACCCTGTTTTGTGTCATCATTATTCGTTGAATAAAGCCGAATTTGTCGGTTATGAAAATTTCTTGCCAGAAGGAGATTCGTATTTGTGCTGTTGAAAATCAAATATTTTATTATTTTATGGAAATTTTATTATTAATTTTTGGCATGGAATTTGTCTGTATTGTTTGAGTTTTACTATAATTAATGATGAAATTCGATACAACGCCGACTGAAAAGGGGTTGTTATAAAGAACATTTAAATCATTGTCTTTATGTTTAAAAGTTGAATAATAATATGTATAATTTCGTTGGGAATGGTTGAAAACTGAATATTTTGAATTATTTGTGTTTTTCGAATTTCGTAAGTCGCGAGGAAGTTGTATCATTTATTTATCTCAAGTTTATAATATGTATACAGTTTGTTAGTTAATTAATGAACGGATATTAATCATATTAATAACGTCAATAAATAATGTTTTATTTTGTGAAAGATAAGAAGAGAAAATATTAATAAATATAAGTAGAAAATTGTATACGTTATTTAAACATAATTTGGTTATCAGTATGTCAACAGGCAAAGGGGAAGATGATGTTGTAATTTATGAATAAGCTACGGTAGTGTTGGAATTAGGGAGGCGAAGTAATATCCGAGCTCATCGCAATGACCACATTGTCCATTAGTAGCACGTTCGAGTGATTACATTAACAGGTGTAATATTCATCTTGTTGACGATAACAAATCGATATTATCTAGTAATTGATTACATTATAAAGACGTATTTGCATAATAACGTTTTTCTTCTTCTTTTCTTAATTATCATTGTTATTAAGAAAATTTTTAACAAGACAAACTCCGAACAAAAGTTGGCTCCTTTTAATCTTCAAATTCACTTTGTTAGTTGCAAAACCGACAATTAGCACGCCCCAAAATACAGGAAATAATTTTTTAATTGCTCTTAACTACAATAAATGTTGGACTGCTTGTTCTTTTCAACTCAAATCCGGTATAAAAATCGCATTTATCATATACACCTTTCAACAAACAATCAAACAGCTATTCAACGAATTTATAATTAAACATAAGGTCATAAGTTATCGAAATTATTAAGAAATACTGTTCAATATACACTACAAATTCGAGACCGATTCGCATCAAATTCCGAGCTCGAAACGATTATTGTGTTAGGGATTTTGACTCGATTTGAATACTATTGGGGTATAGTTGAATATTTATAGTTGTGGGGAAGTTTGAAATTATCTTATCAGTTATGATCGTCTAGCTAGAATGTTAATAATTATTACTGTATAAAAGTTGAGATTAGTTTTTCTTGTTTTTTTAATTTCAAATTATATCGTACTAATTACGTACGATTTTTATTATTATTTCTTCGGTTCGAATATCGGAAATTTGCGAATATGCTGACGTATTTTCATTTAAATGCTTATATGGGATGTTTAATGTTGGGAAATGATATGATATGCCAATTTTCGAAAATGCATCGATAACACAATCTTCCTGATATGAACAGAAATGGAATAATCGGCATTATATAGTTAGGTGAAAATTTTATTATTTCGTTCTGGTGGAATAATTGATTTTTGTTGTTTAGTATTTAAATTTAATTAAAAAACTTTAGTTTTGTTATTAGAAAGTTTTATGGCAAGTTGAGAAAAGATCATCCCTCTTGCCGACTTATTCTTGAACGATTCAATTAATTTGAATTGAACGAGGGGTGAATATACGGTTGTTGCAACTGTTACAACTGATTATAATTGATACGATGGTGACATTTATAAAGGATAGTCGAGGAATTGTCCTGATTTTCGTTTTGATGATCGTATAGTGGAATGATTTGTAAAATAGGGGATGGTGTTGGTTTCTAACAACATTTAATAGATTTAATTAATAGTGTCGAAATGGCTGATGCATGTATATTAGTTTGTAGCGAATATTCCATAATAGAATAGAATTGAAGGCAATTGAGGGAAGAAGTTGGTGGTTTATGGAATACTAAATCAATGCATGTCGTAAGGGGATGCTGTATATACACATATGTAAAATAGTGAATCTATCTATATAGAATATAATTTATGTATAGATTTAGTACTAAGAAGCGATAATAGTGAAAATATTCTGGAATAGCCTTGATTTATCAGACGGGTCCCAGATTGATAATTAAGCGAGTTTATTTGTAGAATTAACCCCACGTCCGGGTCAAAACAAGTCTCTCGCCACAATTCTCATTCATTAGTAACTCTTTTTTACAGACTAACCCAACTTTAAACATGAATCATAAGTAATGTGTAACGTTCTGAGTGTTATTCGACCCGCTAATAATTATATTAAACGTTTCATTTTGTCGGTAAATTAAGGTGTAAACTCGAATACTACATTCTACCAGGTTCGTGAACTTTCCAGTTATATTGTAACAACTTTATTTACATCGTGTTTCTGCACGATTTTCAGACTGATGCTAACACATAGACCTTCTAACTACCTAACTTAGACCCTAATACCTCATTTTAATACCCCAACTTAATCCTTTAAACTTAGTTTTTAAGTAAAATTATATCACCCTCCGAAATGTTTTTAAGACCAACATCAATTTTTTTTTTTTACCGTCAATAGAACTTAAATCGACAATTTTCACAATAAATTCCAATATTGAAGTTTTTACATTTATAACATCATAACAGTGGAAGGATTCTTGTTGAAACAGAAATTTTACATATTCTAAAAGAGGATAATAGTTCATTAGAAATTTTCACCATGTTAATACTGTTAAAAATTGCTAGAGAATTTCTTATTATTCAAATAAAACTTGAAAGTAAAATTCTTTTATCAAAAATTTTATACGAGAAAGATCCCTTGTTAAGCTTGACGAAATTAGAAATGTAGAATCCTTTGTTTCCTAATTACATCGTATCCGAGGTTTAAATAGATATCCTCAACGTGAAGTCGCATCAACCTGTTTGAAATTAACACAACTAAACTAATCCAACTGTTTCTCATTCGTCAAATTTGATTTATTCTAAATTCACAATTATTATATATATATCAATTCTAACATAATTTAGGAGTACATTTGTTGTAAACCAACAATAATAAAATAGATTGTTAACAAGAAATTCCGCATCATTATGATAATAAGAATAGTTTTCTGTTGGTATTGTTGGAAGTTTGTTGTTGTTTGAAATAAAATTAGAAGAGATAGGCAAGTAGTTTCCTGGAAAATGGAAAATCGAATACACAAAAAAAAAACAAATACAAACTTATAATGTATTCGAATATAAAATGATATTATCATAATTAAGAATTATAATTTAAATGGTAAGCAACAAGATTAAAATCGGGGCGTTATTTCAACAACGAAAGTTTTACATCGAATAACATTGATTATTCGATAAATACGACATGAATTTGTTCTCCACGACTCAATGTTGTTCGAATAATTTTCTTTTTCCAATTCACAAACGAAACATTACTAGTTTAGAGCTTAAACCATCCAAATACAGTGCATTTGAGACTAAAGGACAACAGTCAGAGAAGCAATCAGCTCAATTAACCGATTGATCTTTCATCGACTCGCTAGAAGAACTTCTGTTTTTCCAACAATTTTATAAATCATTAATATTAACAAAAAAAAAAACACTAGAAATTTTTGAGATTCAAAACTGTTTCATATACGGTGTGATTTTGTATGGTTGTAGCTAGTTTCAATAAAACGTTATGTTGAATAGCGACAATACTCGTCTAGAGTACATTAACATAACACATTTTATTTTCTGAAAAGCTACTATAAAATTTTTATTCGTTTTTATGATCGCTTCTTGTAAAATTGTTTCACAATCATATACAAAAATTATGTTACTTCAAAATAACTCAAAGCCGTTTCAGTGATTTTATATAAAACATTTTTTGAATGAAAAAATTTAATGAAGATAGAACAAAAAAAAAAAAGGGAATGACAAATTCAGCGCTATATATATATAGAAATGGACTTTATATTAAAATTAAAAAAAGCAAAAATGTGAGATGAGATACTGTTATTACTCAAATTCAGCGGCGCATTTACAAAATAACAAAAAAAAAAATTATTTATAAAATTATATTCCCATGAGGATCTCCATTTTGTATCAATTCTATCAACACAATCATCTAGCGAGCTTCGTGAAAATTATAGTACAAAAAATCATATAACTGACTCAATTCATGTAGAATTACAAGAGCCGGAACCGACACTTAAACCTTCAAATAAGCTGTCAAATACGCTTTTGGTGATGAATGAGAGATTAGGACCTAGGCGGAATACGACTGATACTCGAATAATCTTCTATATATTTATTTGTTTGAAAGTCGTTATAAATCGTAATTATGGGACTTTTGTTCATCATAATTAGCTATTATAATGGTAATGGTGATGACGTAGACATAAAGATAGCGAAACAATAGGTAAATAGCTCTCTAATCGTCTCTATAATCCGATTTCGATCATCAATAGAAAATATCAATAAGTCCAAACAAAATTATAAAATAAAATAAAATTCGATTTTAATTATATTTACTATGAAAATAGCCATAATAAACTTGTATCGAAGCATATTGATGAATTTTAATCTGACTTTACCTGATTGAATTTGTATTTTCAAATGATTTGATTTTCTCATTGATAAGTATAGAAAATTGCCGATAGACGAGATATAATTAAACTTCTTTCAAAGCTTCAATAAAGAATTTCGACGAGATTAATCTTCAATACGTTTAGTTGACGATATTTAGGTAATAATAAGTAGGAATTAATTACACAGAGTCAAATTGAGTATTTATTTTTCATCAGTTCTCGAATGGTTCTAATTAGAATAAATACCGGTCGATTTCCCTAATTTATCCAATTTTTTCTTCGGTTTACCACATAAATTATTAGATTCGAAATACATCAGAATTTCTCAATTTATTCCATAAATAAGTTTCCTGAATAATTTTTAGTTTCTGTACGGCAAAAAGTCGGAAATAAAAAGTTTTCTAATTGAAGTTAATAAAATTCTACAGAAATAGATTGGTTCAAGAATATTTTATTTTCGATTTATTTCTATCACAAATTGATATTATTGAATATAAAATTTTTTATATTTATAAAAATTCTCTAGTGTATAGAAGATTTTAAATAATAATCAACCAATTTTATTTTTGTATCGTTTTTCTATTTCAGATCGTATACAAATTGTGGGGATTATTTGAATATTTGCTGAAGGGCTTGAAATATAAACCATGTGGAATATATAAGAAACAGAAGGCGAACTTCGTACGATGATCTCCTTATCAATGTTGTAGATTTTGGCTTTTGACCCCAAAATTGTGAAGATGAAACCAATATTTTATTAGTCGATAGTTAACCATCGAACACTGTTTATCTCAATTTTAGTGTTTTAGTTATTTATTATTATTGTTATTATTATTATTTTAATTAACTTGAAAAAAAATTCAATGGTGATTATAAAATGAAATCGAACTTCTTATTTTCAATTGTTATAATTTTAACAATAGCAACATCGAATGCCCAGAACAGTGAGTAGAATTTTTTTTAATGAAAACACAAAAAACTTTTGAATCGATAAAAAGATCGCACAATCGGAAAATGTACCATAATTTTCCTCGTATTATAGAAAAAGATTTATTGAATAACAAAAAAATGGATGATATCAAGCATCCGGGTCAATTGAGTCTTATCATTAAATTCCAATTTATAGAAAAAAATTCGAGAACATACTCGCTTTCTTTAGATTTTTGAAGCTCGAGTTCAGCCCCTATGCGAGAAAAATAATTCAAAAGGACTCGATAGGTGGATTGGAAAATTTTCTATAATTTATTTAAAAGAAAATTGACCGCCAATTGCAGATGATAAAGAAAATAGTTTAGCAAAATAGAAAGCAACTGAAACGGAACGTTTTTCATTTTATTATTTTAAAATTCAATTTAATGTAAAATAGTTTAAAAGACTTTCTTCCTGTCGTTGTTAGATTAAACGAGAAGAAAATCTTCTAGATAGATTTTCCTTTGTACAGAATTAAGATTTATAAGTTTTTATAGTCAGAAAGTTGAGTTGATACAGTTGATGGTAGAAAATCCAACAATACAATAAAACAAATCTAGCAGATTTCTTTCAATATAACTTTGTCCAGATGAAAAATTGCAATTTTGACGTTGGAAATTCGAAAATATTTTCAATTATTCAAAGTTCGATACAATTTTTTGTTTTTTTTTTGTTTTTTTGTATTAGTTCCAGTTTTTCGCGATCGATAAATTAGCCATTTTTGAATAAAATGCCCGGGGAGAATTTATAGAATGCGGTTTAAATCGATCCACGAATTTATTTGGAAGTGGTTGTTCGGAAAGAATTTCCCCCAAAATATTTAGAATTGTTTTTCAATAAATTCCATTTATTTTGTTAATGTTGCTTTCTAATTATGGCGGCAATTCATCTGTAGATTGTCAATTATTATATTTCTTCATTGGGATAAACAATGCGGTCGAAATGTCTCAGCCAACGTTATAATTTAAATCGGATTTATGGCAAATATTAATATACAAATTGACCGATAATCTTATTTCTGTTTCAGATCCCTTGAAAGATCCCAATGTTTGTGGAAGACCTACTTGTAAAGGTAAAGTCCACTATTATTTGTTTGAACAGTCGATTATAATTCTATATAAATTGTTTAATTAAGATGTTAATTAATATTCATTATTCAACAAAATGAATGATGTTATTTTTAAATTGAAATAAATAGAAATAATTTTTTAACAAACGTACATCTTGTCACGGTAGATAATAAAATAAAGAGAATTACTGTTGTGATACGTTTGTTATTCAATGGAGAAGACAGTACTGTTGAAGAGATAGCGTGCAGGATTTTACACTCAAGTCACAATTTTCATTAAGTAAATCGAATAAACTAAATCGATTCTTATCGCAAAGCTCAAAATTATTATTATTATTACTATCGGCAATTAGATAGAAAAATAATTATTAGAATTATCGATAAAATTTCTATATATTATTCTCCGATAATTTATAACTACCTATTGAGTAAAAATCGAACATAATTTTGAAGAAAGTAATAACTTTATACTTCCCTAACAGAAACTTTTGATAGGTAGATATTAATAATGTAGGGAAACTCGGTGTAAGAAAGTCATTGTCGATGGCCTTTCTATATTACATAAATTTTGTCATCGAATTCTTACAATTTCAATCAAGAAACACAATAAATCATCTCGGCCAATTTTCCAATAGATTCTCCTCTCGTTTTGAATTCGAAAAATCTATTTCTCGATTTTTGAATGCAACTTGCGATTGAATTCTTTACAAAATTATAACAGAATTTGGCTTATTAGAATGGATTGAACTTCCGGATGGTCGATTGGAAATGAATAGGAGTTGAGTGGTCAAGTTGAGTTTTATAATTCGATTTGTCATCAAAATGAAAATTGTTCGTATACGGCTAATTTGATTGTGAAAAATCTAGTCAATGTCGTGTAGTTTGAGTGGAGTAGATCAGGAAATATTCAAATTCAAAAGTAATTTCAGTAACGTCAAGTTTCTAATGTTTGTCTTGTCCTTAATGAAATCCATCTAAAATATCGTTCGACGGTCGGTGTGCTTATATTGCTTCTTGAATACAAATAAGTATAAATGGCAATTCTAAATGATAATCAACTGTGTTTTAGGTACTGGAAAATTCAAATACGCTCCAGGTACTCAACAAAATTACAAATATCTAGTGGATGTGAGGTCATTATTTAATGGAACCAGTAGAAATGAGTCCAGTTTTTCAATTGAATGTGTAGCAACATTAGATTTTCTGACACCATGCGACGGTATATTGACCCTTTACGATATTAAATTGAAAGAAAATCCGATAAATTCAGATGAAATACAACAAGAACATGTTAATAGTGGTGTATTTGGTGAAATTTTAAGTGAATATACTTTACGTTTTGCTTTCAATGATGGAATTATCTCGGAAATATGTCCTCGAGATGATGAAAAAAATTGGGTTTTGAATTTCAAGAGGGGACTCTTATCTATGCTCCACAATACGATGAAACGTTTCGATTTAGATCATTCGACTGTTGAAGAGGATGTTGAAGGCAAATGTACAACACATTATATAGTCAAAGGAGCTAAAGAAACTAGTTTAATTATTGAAAAATCTAAGGATTTGAATAATTGCCAAAATCGCGCCAAATTCAATTCGATAGCACAATCTGTACCGTACAATTTCGGCCCAGTAAGTTACAAATCGTACAATTTTATTTCAATGTAAACACAATAAAACTACTCGGATATTCCATGAATTTTACGACTCAAATCAAACTTTTACTTTACGTATTTGCATGGTTAATTGTTGAATAATAATTCAGATTCTTGGCAGCGACACCGCGCTATTTCCCGCTAGTCGACACCAATTTAAAATTAGAATTTATATCAAATAAACATGTAACAATATTTTCAACAAGTGATTCAATAATGCGCTCAATATTTATCGCGACTCCAATTTCTGGTTAAAAATGCAAGTCGATTCAACGAGTTTGATTCGCGGTATAAGTTGGAAATTGTTCCGTTTCGACGGATTCTATTTTCTTCTGTTGTTGTTGTTGTTGTTGTTGTCTAGTATTGAATTGTTTCAGAAATTGCAAGGAGGTAACAACTTGCTGAAATCAACGAGTAAATGTGAAATATCCATCGATCATCACATTTACAATCAAATCAAATGTGAAGAAAGCCATTTGTTACAATTATTCTCTAATGAAGATGCTGGCGCTACAACAATAATCAAACAAAATTTGATTTTATTGAATGAAAATAAAAATAATATTGATGAACAACCATTGATAATACGTCGTACATCATTATTATACGATCATATACCATCATCGAAGCCCACACATGGTGAATTACGTACATCTAGAGATTTGATCAAGAAAATGTGCAAGCAGAGTACAGATGATGTTCAAATAGAGTTTTCGGATTTATTCACGAAATTTATTCAGACCTTACGGCTTCTATCCTATCCATCTCTTGCGGCTTTGTATGGACATGCTGGCACAACTTGCCCTACAGGAAAGTACGTTTATTATATATATTTTTTTTTTCTTCAAATAACAAACAAATTCTTGATTCCGTCTCGATACTATCGCTTTAATACAAATATATAAAACTGTCTTTTATAGCAACAATTTCAACTCTCTATAATCATGACAACAGTAAAAGAAATAGTCTTGCATGAATTGTAGATTTATTTTCACGTCTATACATCATAATTTATGAAGTTGTCAATTTATTATATACGAATTAACGATTTCAGGAAGCATCTGTTGGACGCTCTACCTTATGTCGGTAGTTCAGCATCCATAATTCTGATGAAAGATATAATATTGAAACAAGGCGTCTCTGAGAATATTGCTAAGGAATGGATGATATCGCTAGCGTTTATTGTTAGACCAGACGAGGAAATGATGGAGGCTGCAGCACAATTATTACAAGATAAACCTTTCGAAACCAGCATTATACTAAGCATAACAGCTTTAACTCGCACGTATTGTTCACAGAATACTGATTGTATTTATAATGATGCTGTTAACGCAATTTTACAAACTGTTGAAAATTATGTTAGCGAAATATTCGTTAAGAAAGATCTAAGTAGAGATGAACGTGATAAAGTAGGTGAATCGATTAGAAAATTTTTGGGCGATTTAATTAATGAAACAATTTTCTAGGTGATGGTCGCTTTGAAATCTTTGGGCAATTTAGGATTAATTTCCGAATTCTTTAAAGTTCAACTCAATAATATTATTGAAGATGTTGATGTTGATGTGGCGATTCGTGTTGGTGCTGTTGAGGCACATCGACGTTTGAATTGCGAAGAATTTCGTAATTATTTCCAAAATTTATATAGAAATCAATATGAAGATGCCGAATTACGTATTGCTTCCTATCTTCAAGTGATGCGCTGTCCCAATTATTTGACAATACAAATAATCAAACATAGTCTAGAGAATGAACAAGTTAATCAAGGTAATAAATTGATTTTGTTTTTTTTTTTGACAATTGTCCACAATTCGTTTTGTTGATAAAGTTGGATCGTTTGTTTGGAGTCATTTGAACAATTTGATGAAATCGTCAATACCGAGTCGTTTAGAAATCCAAGGTCTTTTATCCGATATGAATTTACAAAAGAAATTCAGCAGCGACATTCGGAAATTTTCGCATAATCGTGAAGGCTCAATCTATTTCGAAGAATACGATATCGGTAATTCAATCAAATTCATATTTATTAATTTGATCAATTAATGATTAATTTAGGTGCAAGTTATGATAGTAATGTAATATTTTCATCAAAATCGTACGTACCGAGATCGGCTATGTTGAATTTAACTGTAGATTTATTTGGTGAATCTATCAATTTATTAGAGGTATGTGTCAGTCAGTACAGTTTCTGGATGACATTACAATATTATGTGATTGGTTGCAGGTGTACGGTCGAATAGAAGGTTTCGAACATTATTTGGAGTCAATGTTCGGTCCTAAAGGGCCATTAAACTCGAAGAAACTCGTAGAGAAGATACCGAAAATGCGATGGGGCAGAAGCACGTCAAGGGATGAAATCTTGAAATCTGAAATCGATAAATTACCAAACGTTATGGAAAATTCATTTAGTCAACCGAAAGTAATTTATAATTATTATTTCTCAATAAATAAATAATGGAATATTATTTTATTAATATCATAATAGGTATCGTTAGGTATGAAAATTTTTGGCAATGAATTGAAGTACGCTACATTCGATGGTAACGATGAGATAAGGGAGGCTTTGCAAACCCTCAACCCTGTAGATCACTTAAAGCGAATTCTCTCCGGGAAAGTAAGTATTTAGCGGTTCGGTTTCAAGCAACCCGACCACGACAGCTCATTTAATTACTTTCATTACAGGAAATCAATTACAACAAAGCGGCAATGTTTCTAGATAGTAACTATGTTGTACCTAGTTGTGCTGGATTGCCGCTATCATTGAGTGCCATTGGAACGGCTTCTATCAATTTGAAATTGTTTGGCTCTTTACAGGCTGCCAATTTTGCTAAAACGAAAGAATTAGATTTAAAAGCCGATTTTCGACCTAGTGTATCGGTCGATTTAACTGGTGTTATGTCAGTTGATGCATTTTATGCTAGTACTGGAATTAAACTCAGTTCGAGCATGTATACATCATCGGCCATTGAGGGTATTATTAAAATTCGCGGTGCTAATTTAGTTAGCGTCAAATTCAGCATACCCCGTCAAACGTCGGAAATACTCGGAGCAAAGTAGGTGAAATTATTTGTTAAAAACGAATAAAATTTAAGAAAATAAAAAGATGAAATCCCTTACCAAATAAAATTTTCTAGATCTGAACTTATAGTGATGAAACACGATGTTGAACAAGTGCAGAGTGGTATTTCCGGTCGGCGTGTTTCTAAATCGATCTGTTCTTGGCCAGCTGTAGACAAAACTGTGGGCCTTAAGCTCTGTGGAGAATATCATTTTATGAACGTGACTAAAATAAATACAGCACCGTACTTTGTTTTAGCAGGACCTGCTGGTTTTCGATTGTTCTTAGAAAAATCGGATCCAACAGCCAAAATTTATTTATTCGAATATAAATGGATCGATGAGAACGACTTGAGTATTGTTTCATTAAAATTCGATACACCTGGATCAACAATTAAACATTTAATGGGAGCTAATTTCACAATAGATAAACAAAGTCAAAATTTAACGTTATTTTTACAATCATCAGCTGGCACAGTATTAGCACGTGGCAAATATAAAAATACAGATCAAGAAAAATATCTTCAATTAGCTCTCAATATAAACGATAAAAAACACTTCGATTTTAGTTCATCATTAGTACGTCAAGATAGCAGACATGGATACACGTATTTGCCAAGAATATATTTGGGAGTCAGCGGGGATCGTGTCTTAGAACTTCAAGGTTTGTAGAATTTCCGAAAACGTCATCAAAACCCAATCTGTTATCTCTGAATCAAAAGTAATTGGACAAAGAAAGGGAGGCTGAAGCATTTCCAATAGAATTCTAAACAAATTTTCCTCATTTATAGTAGCGTTCCGTTTTTTTTCTTATATATTCACGTTCAAAACTCCAATGTAAGCTCTACCATGAAAAATTGATAGATATCGATCTTTATTGTCTAGTTACTTATAAATGTGGTGAATTATAAATAATCTTTACTTTTCATAGCAAATATAGATGAATCATTGATTATTTGAACATATCCCGGCGCATCCGCCAAAATTGTTCTAACGAATATCTCGATTATTGTTGTTTATTTTACAGGAGCATTGAAATTGATGAGTAAAAAAGGCATATCAGAATATCATGTGGATCTAAAATTTCAGACTAAGCGTTTAACTTCAAAGCTCTTTGGTTATATATCGAAAGCGGAAGCATCGATAGCAGCAAATTTGAAGTTGGATTATAAATTTGCTTCAACTAAAGAACAACGTGTTATGTGGAAATTTTTGTTAGCAAATCGATCCCCGAAGAATATGGTCGATATACGTGGTAGTTGTAGTCTTTATAGTACATCCTATCCGGCTTTTAATTTCGATGCTAAATTAAAATTTCAAGTAAGTTATTGATCAAATTTATTATAATTGATTTGTTGTATATTTACGAAATTTTAGAGAGGCAATGGACCGATCGAATGTAAATTTGATTTGAGTACAAATCCATTACCGGCCGATCATCCTGATGCTGAATTGCATAAATTGAAGTTCGAGTGGCTATTTTCCTATAAATCATTACCTGATAGTACTCGAACTTTATATACAATTGTCTCTATAAGTAAACAATTAACTGGACTAAATTTGAAAGGACAATTCTCTTATGAAACAAAAGGTTCTAATGTTAATATGTTGACAATTATCAAATATGGTATTGATAAAGAGATATCGGTAACGATATTTTGGACCCATCCTAGGACAACATTGGAACAAATGGAAGGTCGTATCAATATTACAATACCATCATTCACTCCGATGATATTAGAGGGGAAATTGAGAGAAAAAGTCGCATCTGACTATATTGTAAGTTTTCACATTAATTATGTATCTGTCTCGAAAAGAATTCTTGATTCTTTTAACTTTTTTTTTTTTATAAATAACGTTCCTCTAGAGACAGACTGAATAAATGCTTGATTTAGGATTATTATAATAATAGGGCTATTTAATCGAATGTCTTGTCATATTAAATTTTGATTATGATTGATATTGGATAATATCATTCTATTATATTTTGACAGATCGAGGTACAAGGGACTTGGTTTAGTGGTCACAGTGCCTCCGCCTTAGGCTTTTATCAAGACCGCAGTACATCACGTTCATTTGATCACCATTTGAAATTGTTCCTAAAATCACCTAGTTTCAAGGATATTAATGCCGATTTGAAGTTCTATCGTGACGATGAAGAAATCAAGCTCGATATTAAAGTAAGTTAATTTGATATAATTTCGATTTCGATAGATGTGTTATTTGGGAAATTTCTAGACAAATACTGACGAAAACGACTATGGTCTACTATTCAAACATAATACGGTGTCACCTGAAGAGACTAATACACAAGTCAAGTTGAAATACAAAGCCAAGTATTACACAATGTCCAGTTCCGTTTATTTAGGAGATCATCGTCGTATTATCGTTGAATTCCATATTGACCAGTAAGTTTCTGTTAGTTCATCTATAAGTTCAACTAATCAATACTTTATATAATAATTGTCAGACTTCGTGACATCTATTTGGCTGCTTGGGAATATAATAAGGAAACAAACAAAGCCGCCGGCTTTGAAATAAAATGGGACGCTAACCGCGACAACAACCAAAAACTTATGGTTTCTGGCAACTTCACTAAACTAGCATCTTTTGAATATGAAGGCAATTTTCTCGTATCATATCCAGGACGGACAATTCTAGGCGATTTCAACTTTTTATTAGCAAGTAAATATAAAACGTCACATATAATTGAATATTGTAAAAAAAATTGAAACTAATTCAGATCAACATTTCGATACAATGGCGCGAATATCATGGGCTGATCAACAATCATTCGCTTTCAGTTTTCAAGTCAATTATGATATGAATAGACGAACGTTCTTTTTAGTTAAATCTCAAATTGTGACGCCATTTGATGGTTGGCAAAAAACCTCGTTTAATGGCAGGTAAAAAATGTTTTTTGTGTTGAGTTAAAAATTTATTTTATCGAATATATCGGACGTTTCGTGTATTTTATGAAATAGTAATGATTAAATGTTGTAGCTATCATCACAATGGCAACATGTACAACATCAACGGCAGTTTATTTTGGAAACATGACGAATATGTTACTGTAGATTTGTTTGAAGATTATTCTATAGGCGATTCATCGTTTGACTGTAAATTGAAAAGTTCGTTAACAAGCACGCTTCCTAATATACCGACTTTGAGCGCTTTATTGATTCACAATCACAATCAAACGAAAATCGACACAATTCTAAAATTAATGGTAATTGAATATTATCGATAATAACCATAAATAATTGTTTTAAAACTTATTCAGTATGATCCTGGACATATGATCGACATCAAAAGTAATTGGAAAATTGAGGAGAACGGACATTATACTAACTTGACTGGTACCATAATTGCAACTACACCATTCAATGGTTACCATAGAGGCTATTTAATTGGCAAATTTGACTATACCAATACAAAATACATGAGGGGATTTGCAGACCTTGATTTAGACCATAAAAAATTCACAGCCAGTCTCGAAGGTACCATCCACTAACACATATAAACAAAAATCTAATTGTAATCCCCAATGAATTCAGAACACGATTTTTTTATTCTGATTCTACAGAAATACGAAAAAATAAATTTAAATAAATCAACCACAGTATATATAATTGAAATTTCGTAAAAAATACAATCGGTAAAAAAAAAACGGCTAATTAACGAACGAAATTTTTTAGGTAATTTACAAAAAATAACCAATAGTATGGTTGTATTGAATGTAACAACTCCTATGGAAAAATTCAAACAATTAGAGTGTCGATTTGGTTTTTCTGAAGAACGTAAACATTTAGTTGCACAAATAACATATCCAACTGGTGCTTTAGGATTCGAAATTTTATTAGCTGTTGAAACAATTATTAATTTTGATGTTAAACTAAGTTTAGCCACACCAATATCGTTTCTACAACAGATATTAATTGTTGGAAAATTGAAACCGGATCGGGTAAGTCAAAAAAAACTGTTTCTAATGAAATTCGAAAACGTAATTATTTAATTGGACTATTCTCGATGGAAATGTCGAATTTTTCATAATTTTCGAACATTAAGAGTTGTTTTGTGGTGTAATTAGTGGGATTTGTTTGATGAGTGTTTTCGAGTCGATTGATAGTAACGGCAAAATGGTGTTTCTAATGCAAATGATGGTTGCATTGACATTTTGAATGTTTTTGTGTGTGTGTGTGTATGTGTGTGTTTATTGTTGTTTGTAATTTTGTTACAGGCTGATTTTCGTATAGGCTGGAATTCGTTGATGTTGGGATTTACTGGCGTTTGGTATTATGTAAATGTCATAGATTTGGAATACTCATACAAGATTTACACACCGATCGAAGGGTTTGAAGAAAATGGTATCGTCGCTAAACTCATATTCAAAGAAGGTTTAGACTTTGAAGTTTCACTCAAACTATCCGAGCATAAGGTATGTATATATATCTGAATAGGTATAGTTGTATATTAAGGTAGAGACTGATCTTTCATCTGTAGAATGACAAGATTTATAATTTACCTTATTGGATAATGTTCGGATATCCGTGGTGTTTTCGCAAACATCTAAAGTTTGCTTAGTGTTGTTATTGTGTCGTTCTTATCGATCGGACTTGCGTTTAAAGTGAAAGCTATAATCTAAGTCCGAAATCTTGGCCAAAGCCGCTATTTTATCGTTTCGAAATAACACTACCAAAGTCACGTGTAATACATCTCATTACTGTTATCGTTCAAATCTAGCACATCTTAACGCATAGTCCCTATTCACTATTTGACGCATCCAATAATCAAACCTCTATCAAATACATCAACTACCAACTATTCGAGATCTTTCAACTCATCACTCTCAAAATTAAACTAAACTTAATTTATATAACAACAACAACAATATCGATTTCAGTTAGGATTAGCTATATTTGGTAAGCCTAAGCGTAAAATACTGAAGGAGCTTGGTATAAAGACGACGAGTATTTATGGCCGGAAGCAAAATAGCCGTATTTGGTTAGAGTCGAAAAATAAAAATACCGATGATCAAGATGAAGACGATGAATATGATGAGCTGCTCAAGTGGACCGGTTTTATCGAAATAGATGCTATTATTTATCCAACAATGAAAGGAACTTTGGATATCGATCAAGAAGGACCATTATATATTCTGCAAAGCAAACTATCTGTACCGGACGGTATTGCAACGTTTGTGGATGAATTTGAATTTATTGTAAATAAAATCAATGATTCGATCGAATAGACAATAAAATTGAGTTCAATTTCCAGGATATCATGTCGATGAAAAATGACCTGACTATAACAACACCTTATGAGAGCTTCAATTTAATTATGTCCCATTACAATTTGGAGATCGTACCAGGTCAAACTTACACTCTCGAATTAAGTCTAGATTATCAAAATAAAACACGATGGATTAAGGTAATTATAGTTAAATATTTATTTAAGTAGAATAACTTGATTTTCGATATTCGTACAAATATCGATAATGGCACCATTTTAATGTCAACTTGGTCGAAATATTGATGTTATTGGATAACGATCAGCAATTACACTATTAACTATTCATAATTCAGGTGCTAGATATTAACGCTATTATCAATAGTTTATTTAATGTGTTATCGATCGATTTAAATTGGAAATAATTAAACAATTTGATTTATTAATTAATGTAAATTTATAATCAAAATAGTTTTCTTGATTATTGTCTTTGATAACTCAATCGTGCTCATGTATAAATTTGAATTCTGTTTCAGACTGGTCTATTAGGTTTATACAATATCAATATTGGTAATGATTATGAAGATTATGATCTAATATTCCAAATGCAAAGTCCTTTAGATAGTTTTCCGCATTTGGATTTGAATGCGACATATAAGATGAAATCGAACATGCATTATACGAATTTATTAGCAACAACGAGTACCAGTAAAATATTTTTGAATTCAAACACAAAGGTAGTATTACATTTCTTCTATTATAATTATCATTATTATAATTATTGTTATTATTAATATTTTCGATTTGACTTGAAATACCGCAAAGTTGTCGGAGAAAAATTCATAACGAGCTAACAATGTTTGTTTATCGAAAAGTGCATTTAGTTGTTTATGTATTTACCTAAAAGGATATGTTACATAAATTTTGAATTCATTCTATATAGTCAAACATATATGTATATACTAAATGTATTTACTTGGCCCTATGTATATATATACGTATATCGAGCATTGTCTGGTATTTTCTAACAGAAACAATTCACTCTCTAGCTCTATTTCGCAACTGATATGCTCAACTTATTTAGATGTATGCGCACATATTTACATAGTTTATGTGAATTCACCGCAACCCGTGATCGCGATCATGATATTTTAGCATCAGATCTTACACCCATAATACAGTATTATCGGGTAAAATTCTGGATATTTAAGTGTCATTCACAATAACAAAAAATAATCGAGAATAGTGATTTTCAAACGAACATAACTGTCCGATTACCGCTGGTTGAAAATATCGAAATAAATTTGGCCCAAAAGTTTTCCAATTCGATTGAACCAAATTAGAGAGAATCCCTCTGAAATGTTGGATGATTTCCGGATAATTTTGATGGGTTAGAAAAAAGTTTGGAAAACGCTGATTCACAATAATTAAGAATCTATCTCGAACATACAATGGATTTGACAAAATAATTTTCCAATAAATTGCGTCGAAATAGAATTATATATATTTTTTTTCTTATCTTATCGTTGGAGAGATGATGGAGAAAAAAAGAATATTGTGATGAAATGAATCTGATGTCGTTGGCAAAATCGTTTCTAGTGATGACTCAGAAAATTTATCTAGAACATTTTGTGATAATCCTAGAATACTTGAACAAGACATTTTCTGTATGTCACTATTTTATTCAAACAAATTCAGCAAGACCAAAAGTTTTATTCATACAAAACTATACAAAACTAGATAGATAGAAATTGTGTTGGCAAATCATCGAAATAAAACGAAATTACTATTTTAGATCGGAGATGGACTACTCAATAGTGTGATTCTATTAGAAGTTGGAACACCATCATTTGAAATACCGCCAACTAATATCACATTTATGAAAATTTTCACACCAAATGATAATCTAATTGAGGCGCATGTCAATATACCGAAACACATGAAACGTGAAGTAATCGATAAAAAATTTTAATTAATACCGAATTGATTGTATATTAATTTTTAGATTGTATTAAAAGCGAATTGGTTATTGAGATCACTGCAAAATTTCCACATAAATCTATGGTTCGACACCCCGTATAAGGGCATGGAGAACAGTTTAATCGATGTTCAAACTTCTATAACAGGACAATCATCTGAGAATTTTCTAAAATTACATTTACATCCACTAAAAGTCGATTCGAATTCAACGTTAATTGGTGACATATTCCGGACAACATCTAATATTAATTTCAACGGTGAAGAGTACGTTTTGATGTCGAAATTGATTTAAATTCGAATTATAGCCATTGATTTTTTTAGTTATCCTATAACATTAACGGGTAATATTATCAAAAGTTCTATCAATAGAAAGGATTTTATTGGAAGTTTACTACTGAAAGATAAGGAATTCAGCTTGAAAGGGTACGGATATACTGTTGGAAATGTCCCAGTGGAAGTTGAAATAAAATTGTCACCTAAAGATGGAAGTGAACCATTGAATTTCCAGTATAAATTACAAAATACGAATAATGGTTTTACGCTTGATGGTAGCATTAGACATGCTCGAAAATCGGCAATATTTCAAGTTAATGCTACAGCCAGACAACAATATGATTGGCAATACGATATAAGAGTATAGATTTCTCCATAATTAATTTAATTTTTAATTAATTTTTTTTATAATTACACAGGTGGACACTTCACACAGTACTTATAATAAGTTCGTATTTCAAGCTAATGCTACAACAACAAATACAGGAAGTAGTATATCAATCGAAGGATGGACTCCTATAGTTAAAATAGAAAATCCAAAGATGGGAGCATCTGTAGTGTAAGTAAACGTTAATTACGAAATAGTAATTTGAATTAAAGTCTCGGATTAATGGTAATTTTTTTTCAAACAGAATTAAAATGAAATTTATAACTGTTTTTCCGGTCGGATTTAAATCTATAAATTTTGTTTATTAGTTAATAGCGAGATCGATCTTTTTTGTTGTTTTGTTTTTTTTATTTATTCTAAAATGCGATATAGTTCAAACAATGTTAAAATATATTATGGTTACATGTTAGTATAACTCTCACCCTTTCAGTGGTGATAAAATAGGGGATGCTTTAAGCCGAAACATCCACTCGTAACATATAACCTCACAATTTGTCGCATACGGTAAAAAGATGATTGATTTAAACAATCCCCAATGCCTGAGGTCTCGACACAACACCACCCCTTTAAACGTTTCATCGCTCAACCACTATCCAACTTCAACATATATCTATACCATTAATGTTGATACACTAGTAACGAAATCTTCAAATATCAACCTTTCGTACGTTTATAAATTATTTAAAATCAATTCCCACCGAATTTGTATTTTCGCCAATTTACAGACAAGTCACGTTATATAATATAATAATAATAAAAAAAATATATTCAACGTTTTTTTGTTCTACTTGTGCGAATAAACTAGATTCATATAAGAGTCTATATTTTAACTGGAAAACATTAGAGCTCTGACTCATCCCTTATATGGACGGATGAATGGGGTTGAAAATTTCAAACGGGAACATCTCACATGTTATACATCAAAATAAAGTATTTTTTCCATGTTGATTCTTTATATCTTTCTCTTTCAATCAAATAATAAAATTTAAGGGCTTCAGAAATCACGATCAATATAAACGGGAACATTTCCTTTCCATTTCTGTAGCTTTTATTCGTGCGACTAACAACTCATAATCGAACTTATATTTAATTGGGGATCGGTTATTTTAAATTAATTAATTATTCTTTGGTATTTTGTTTAATATATCAACATAGACTATAGACGGTATTAAATAATTCTTGTCACTAGATCAAATTTGTTCGGGCGGATCCTGTTTAAACTTGAATTTTTTTCATGGAAAAAAGACAATTTTTTCATTATTCGATTTAGTTGTGTTGATAATAATAAAAGACTATATACATAGATCTCTAGACAACCTCAAGACGGGCTTTTGTATCACGTGTTTATCTTTAATCTGCTCTGTTATTTGTTCTGTTTCTTTTCATTGTTGAAAACTTGTGTTAGTTGAAGATGAAGTAAAAAGGATAATTTTCGTTTGAGTTTCTTTTATTTTTCAATTTTCTCTTCATTACCTTGAATATATATTTTCATTAGTCAAAATGAGACTAGACGAAAAAACTCCAACAAAATGCTATTTATATTTTAAATATTCTCGATAATGCTCGTTACTTGTTTATAGTCATTGTGAGTCAGCGTTTTCAATGTAGTCATCCTAGGGTTGAATTTTCTTTGTTGAGAACATTGGTGAATTTTATAGAAAATCCAACTACAATGAAATCGTTTTATAGAATTGCGAGCAGGTCGGTATCGATGCTCGAATTTATAATTTTTCAATAAGAGTATTGATGCCACCCTGTATAGAGGATAATAATAAGAATTGTTGTATTTTGATCAAATTTATTCGATTTGTTATTAATTAAGGGACGAAAGAAGGAGGATATGTTAATTTCGTTTCTAATAACAAAGACTAATTATTTTTTCTTTAAAACTCGATAATTATAAAATATACAACTAATTTAATTGGCGTTCACCCATTTTCGGTCATTTAATATTCTCCCTTTCATTACCTACTTTCAAACTGAGCCGACTGACCTACTCACGCACCATTTCCTGTTACCACAACATTTAAAACCATCGTGTAAATACGGAAACGGAGACAGTATCTAATGTTGGATATTTACGATAAAATCGGGTCAAACATAAAACGAAAATAACTTTATCTATTTCAAAAATAATTTTACTAGAAAACTGATTATCAAATATCATATTTTATACAGTTGTTTAGCTTAAAGGCAATAGTAATTTTCGGATGAAAGCTTCCTTGTAGATAACAGATTTTTTTTTTTTTTTTAAACAAGATCATTTTAGGAGTTTGTGGACTTATACGTTTTACGATCTAGTGTTTCCTAAGTGGCTACCCATAAAATGCTTGTCTAGAAGAATTTTTTCACCCTCAAGCAATAGTTGTGAGAGAGCTTTTATATTGTCTGTCAGAGAAATCGTATAATGATAATAAAAAAAAAATAAAAAAAAAAATGGAAATAATTATTACTTTCGTTTTTGTTTCGATTTGTGGCTTCCTCAATGAATACAATTCATCTAAATAATCTGAATAATGAATTAATTAGAGCTTATTATGAGAATTGCGAGCAAAATCGATCGAATTATGCCGTATTATGTATATGAAATTTTACACGATTTGATAAATATTCCACTAAATATATCAATATTGCTATTTGAATATCAATAGTTGATAGTGCCAGTTCAGTTTGTATTATGAAATAGAGTTATTTTAAGACCATTTGGAGCCATAAATCACGTTTTCTATAAATTATTCGTTATTATATTCATTCGATTCAAATAAATTCGTGTCGATTTCCTTCAAAATTATCGTCCGTGATCACATTGATATTGTTAACAATATTAATTAACAAATAGTTGTAGAATTAACAATGGTGTTGATTGTAGTGCATCAGGACAACAACGTTATGGTCGAGGATATTTCGAAGTAACTGATGCGAAAGGTGATATTCAAGTTGATTGGATATGGTTATATTTAGAAAATATGATGTTTAAAGCAATTGGCAATTATCAAAATCGTCAATATAAAAGTCAATCACGTATCGATGGATTTTATATCAATCCAAATCAATCGTTTAAATTTATTGAAGCTGGCGGCGATGTTAATATCGATAAATTATGGTCGTACGTATTAGTCAATTAATTTTCAGCTAATTTGTTCGATAATTGATGTCGATTTTTTTTAGAACCGGTACAAATATAACTTTATCACTACCGAATTATCAAAATATGAGTTTAGAGGCTTATTTAAAACTACCATCACCAATAAAAGAAATTCATTCAATATTAGGTAAATTACGTTATGATGGTTATAAAATAATTGAATATATGGCTAAATATCGTACGTTTAATTCCGGTAAAAAATACGGCTCTTGGGGTAATGTAAGTCAATAAATTTGAACAATATAATTTCATAGATAGAGATATATCGAAAATGTCTGTACTGTATTCAGGTCTTGTTAGCTGATAAGACGCGAATGGGAGGAAATGTTACAATAGAATGGAACAGTAAACGAATTAACAATTGCTTGAACTTGAATCGATCAGAAAATACGTATAATTTGATCTACAAATTACGAACACCAAAATATATTGAACGTGAAACATTCGTTACAGAAATGAGTTATACTAATGTTGGTGAATATCATAATATAACGTATGTATATATATATATTGAATTTTATTATTTGTAAGCAATTTTCTGTTAATGGATTTGTATAGGTGTGAGGCATTCTATCCTGAACAACATTCAATTGGTTTTGCTAAAGTGGATTTCAAGGAATTTGCCAATATGAACGGAACAGCTAACGTTACGATCCCCTTTAGAAACGTAAATTATACGGGTGTTCATTTCATTACAAAAACTGATGCGTAAGTAATTATTGTTGAGGTTTTTCTTTCAACAAAATTCGAATAATTATTGTTCAATTAAAATTCAAATCGATTATAATTTTATTTTAGACATTTATATAATCGTTATTTGAACGTATTTTGGCCGACTGATAACGCACTTTTAGATTGTAAATGCGTTACACAAAACGGTGTTTCATTATTGGAGAGCAATACAACAGGTGTTTTATTAATTGAAATACCTTTAACAACACGACATATGGCCAATGTCGATTTTACCTATCAAGTAATTATAATTTTATTTTTCAATAAATCGATTGATTGAATTTTTTTTGTTGTTGTAGAAACAACCGCTTTATAGTGTAGGTACAACAACTGTAGACTATAACGGAAATAAAGTCCTAGATGGAAAATATAATTGCCTGTCTGAATCAAGGGCGGGTTTCGATAAGGATACTATCCATGTGGAGGTGCAGAACAAGTTGGTCCCAATCGGGGCCGACTATGTTCACGGATACGAATACGGAGCGTCGAGGGACGGTACCGATACTCCAACTAAGGTAGGTGCATCAAATAAATCAGCGACTCCTATAAAATCCACTGTAATCTATAGTCGCTTGCCGTTCCAACACTACCTAACATCGTACAGTTCTTACCCCCGATCCC
>JAZBGZ010000478.1:3285-41942 GCA_037414795.1 Stenodera caucasica | reverse complement strand
GATGAATGAGTTTCTGGAGGGCTGGCAAATTCTCTCGAGAAACATTTCCAATAATCTCAATCTGGTGAAGGAAAAATATAGAAATTTTCTTGTAGACAACTAGTTATCGCCTTTTGATAGTTGTAGAAAATAGGTCTAGTTTTTTTTTCAAGAGTTATTTCGACTTCTGATATTATTTTTTTGTAGCGTTGATCAATGCTAAGAACGAATATGCAGTTCTCGCAAACTATAATCCAAAAAAATGTTTTATTCTTTGTTGGGTATTTCGAATAAATTTTTAGAACATGAGAAGAAGCGGACGTGATAAAATAGAAAACGGTCCACCGTGTACAATAATCGGTTGTTGGCATCTTCTGATGATTGAATTACAACTTTTCCGGAAGTCCACGTCGTTCTCGTACCACAAAGTAGAATAAATGGCCTCGTCAACGGACAAAGACTGAAAATTATCATGATCGTGAAAATTCCAAGGTTCGCTCTGAAAATAAATCAGCTCTTCCAAATATTTTCATGGTTTGAGCGTGATTGAATTTTTTAGCTACTCAAATGCAGTTTAGTAATGGAAATATTTGAGAGAGTTGTTTTCAGTCGGACATCCGGTGCAGTTGAACGAATTACTTCCTCAATTAGACGTCCTCCAGATATAAAGACCACGAGAAGTGCATTAAGCTAGCCTAATAGTAGCGATAATGCGTTCAAATTGGAGTTCTGCAACAGAAAGATCTTTTAATTGATTCGGTAAATTTCAGAAAATCTTTACTTCTTGTTGTTGATTAACAGTTTTAAATGTTGAATTCTTATGATTAATTGTTCAAAAGTTTCCGAAATTGCAGAAACAACAACAGCTCCACTTCTAAGAACTATGATTATTATTGCCAAATAGCACAGTTGTTGATGCCATTTGTACAAGAGTTAGCTTGAAATAATATGGCCGGATTTAATTCGGATCCTTGATCAGGCCACATACCGATTGATTGCAAATCTTTCAATTGATTGTAATAATTATGGACATGTTTTTAACTAGGAGCTGATCGAGGTTATTGTATATTCTCTTTTATATGGAACGTCCAATAACAAAAAATACAAGACTCATAACTCGAATAAATAAATCAACATTTTTCGAAGCGACTACGTTATTATCACGTCTAAATACATATATTTAGTATATTAATTATTCGAATAATTTCCCTCTAATTCCATCGTTGAAAAAAAAATTCATTATTTTTTCCATGAACATTCAATTATGATAACTGTTTGTTGATGTGATAAATGAATAGTTTCCGTTGAAGTTATAAATATTGAGTGCAAAATCGATATACCGGATATCCCTTCTAAGAAAACTCCCTCAAAAATATTTGGAGAGCGGACAATACCTTAGATTATTAGTTGGATGGAATATCGATATTTGAATCTCTCACCATTTTATTAATTATCAGTTCAATTATATCTCCCCTTTTGTTGTTCGCCGCTATTGTTCTAATTGTCAATTCGGTGAGAGAAACGAAATTTCGAATAAACACGAGAATAATTATCGACGATGTCACCGGGCGCATCCACCATTTATGCGGAACTCGCTAGTCTACTTTTAAACGCATAAATGGTGGATGCGCCGGGCCTTTGAATGTATTTAAATCATAGAAAAAATAAATCAGGGTTTTTTTGCACTTTGCTTCGAATTATTCCGCCTTTTATACTGGAATAGTTCAAAGCTTTGATAAATTTAGGGGAAATATCATCAAAAGTAGATCTCCTCCAACGCAAATTGATCGATACTACAATTATCAAAGAAATATCCTGTAAATTTTTTGTCTTCGGAATAAAAACTTGATCTAAATAAAATCACAGTTGATCTCACGATGTTACAAATAGTATTATGATTGTTGGAGCTTTTTTTGGTAAAGCTTCAATAAATACGGCTAATGTTTCTTTGTTCTAAAACACTGGTCAAAGAGTAGAATCAACATCAATTAAACAATATGCTGCTCAAAAATGTTCTGTTTCAAGTGGGAGATTTGTAAATAAGAAGTTATATCAAAATTCCAAAGCTCTTCATTAGAAATTCCGTAAACATCCACTTATTACTATTTATACTTTTTTGCTATATGGAATTTATGAGCAATCTAATCGATAAAGTAGAGATAGAAATACTGATCTTTGGAATGGATACAGATCGACATTAAAATAAGACATTCGGATAAGTGATTACGTGTTTTTCATCCATCTAAACATCATCAATTCTTTAAGTCGCTATCAGAAAATATAAAGAAGATTATAAATGTCTTTGCAACTATACGTATTCTATTACTTATTCGGAAAAGAGATGATGAATGTGTTTGTAGAACATTCAAAGACTTCTTGCATAATCAATCAAATGAGTTTCTCAATTTTTTTCGAAATAATAGATGCCGAAAATATCATCTCTTATCCATCAAAATCTCAATTCGCTGAAAATTCACGTTTTTATTATATCAATTCCAAAATCCAGCAGCGACCAGGTAATTTATTTAGCGTTATTGTCGAAATTTGACATCATTGAAACATAACAGCCAACTCAATGAGATTAATTCGCTAGTAAAACTTTATTTCATTTTTTTGCACCTTCTATCTTCCAGACATTTTATGGATAATTCCAGAGATTCTATAAAGCTGTAAAACCAGATGTAACAAATTTGCTTGAATCTATAAAAATATTTCCATCGATTTTGAATTAAATGTGATATTTTAACCTTGAGTTTTCAACAAAATTGTTAACAATTGAAGGCAAGTTGATGAATAGAATTATCATCAATAAAAGAGAGCCATTCAAATTTGAATAGATTGTGTTTTGTATGGCAAGTAATCATAAAGTCTTTTGAAAAATATAAATAGAATTTCGTTGCTTACAGGTTAATTAAGAATTCACATGAACAACCTAATTAAATGCCGAGCCAGAAATCCCGGCGAGTTCCTTTAATTAGCAGCACGTTAAATTTTAATTAATTTGTTTTGAAGACAGAAGGTAGAGAGCTTACGGAAATATGATCAATACCAACATCAGTGGGAATTATTATAACTCAGTGAAGCTATAAAAAGAACTACGTTTATTTCGATGAATATACAAGTTAATTGAACCAAATTCAAATTACAGCAAAACAATAATTATTCTGTGGTCAATATTTTGGATTAAATAGTGGAAATTTAATTTTAAGATAATGGGGTAATCAAAGGAATTTATTACTGAATTTATTGCGGGAAAAACTTGCGCCCATTTCTTCTTTTGTCAGCACAGATGTTCGTGAATGGCCGATTGATGGTAACAAATAAAATCTAACACAATTATTGGAATTTACTGGAAATAATCTTTCTATATATACCTATGATTTTTCCCGAATATATTTTATGTCGGCTTTATATCAAACGAAATTAATTCCGAACGGGCGATGTTGTATCGTTGTAGTATGTGAAGAAACACGGAAAATCGATAATTTCCACTAGCTTCGAGATGATGTCGAATATGTAAACAAATTCGGAAAGATCTGTTCTGTTGTTGTCGGTTTTATAGTATGTAGAATACCATTTCCATAATTCAACAAAATTAGAGTTTGAGTTGGCATTGGAGGAAGGCTGTATTTTTTCGGTTTACTTTTTTTGTCGATAAAACTTTGACTTACGGCCAGTTTATCTCATCCTCTCAACAAACACAATAAAGATGAGGGACTGAAATGATGATCTAGACGTTAGACGGACAACTGATCCTTGGAATATTAAGAATGTGGAATTGTGTTCAATTTATTCTCGATTCATTCACAACAACTGAGGCGTTCCAACTATTTACTCTTCCGCAATAATTTATATTCTTTCGAGAATATATTTTCGTTGCGGCGAGTTACTCCATTTTGAAATCTTGAAGCTTAAATTACCATTAAAATTTCAACGTTATCAATGATTCAAGCTGTGTGTGTGTTTAATACCGAGACAATAGAAAATTACAATTCATAGAATAAGTTTTTGTAGAAATCTGAGTCCGTCTAAGGCAGATATTTTAACTGTGAAACTTCACCAGGATAAAAACATCTGGAGCAATCCCAACCAACTAGAGAATAATCAAATTTCTATGTACTCGATCTTGGGTATTTCCATTGGACTTTTTTCAGATAGCTTTCAAATTGTACTTAAAACAAAGAAAACTTTCTATTATTGAATCAATGATAATGATTGAGCATTATTGCCTATCGATACTCGTCATTTTTGTATTTTATAGTTTTTTCGATAGATTTCGAAAATTATGAGAACATTGACCCGAAAACGTCCAGACAAAAGTATATGTGGCGCCAGACTAACCCCTGTTATTAACTCCAGAGAAATGTTTGTTTGGAAGTTCGATATGGCTGTTTCGCGAACATTTTTTTTTTGTATTCACCCTCATCTGTCTATCTATCTTCCAAACTCCCCCATTTTATATATTTATTTATATTGTCCTGTTTTGATACAATATTTAAGACATTGAGACTATCTAACAAGATTATTTTGAACTTTTTTGTCGTTAATTTATTGTATCAACAAATCTCCGTACAAGGCTTTCGTACAACGTACAAATTGTCTTGTGAATTCATTTCATTATTTATTTGAAACAAAAAACGACAGGTTTTTTCACGAACGTCGAATAATCCTGCTAGTTGGATGTTTGCAGGAATTGAAGACTGTTCAAAATACGGCTTCTGTTGGGGGCTCCAATTAAGTTACTGATAAGTTATGGCTTTTAGGCCGAAACATTGGCTGTTCCTTCGTTCACTTTGAACTTTACTATTTGAACCAACTTAATGGTTGATCCGATTATTCGGCGACCCGAAAACGGAGTATTCAATATTTGCAAATAGCAATCGGGAAGCTTTGAGTTGTTCAATATTTCCCATGATTCAGCCAAATATCTCAAGATAGGCTACTTAAAATTCTTTGAATTCATCGAGTCACTTTGTACGCTGTAGCTAAAATTTGAATATTTCAAGCTTGTGATTAGTTATTTAATTTCATCGTCAAGTCTATGAATTTTTGATCTATTTTTGAATTAATCAAACCTTCTCTTCTATGAGTTAACAACTCATTAGAGCTAATTTCGACAACATCTCAACAGTTAGTTGAGAGTGTGCTGCCTGAAATGGAACCTGAATTATTATGAAACTTACTGAAACTAGATGCATTGTGCGGTTAGCCTCTTTGCTCAACAATAATTTTCGTGGTGTGAATTATAATTCATATCCGTGAACGTGATTAATCATCCCAGCTTGCAATGGATGCCACACTCTATTGTTTATTACACTTTTAGTTCATTTATTTGTCAAGCAAAATACACATATTATAATAATAAATAGATTTTTATATTTTTTGAATAAATTCTACTAATTTTTTATTTTACATATAAATTAATAAATCATCTGCTATCCTTATATATTTCCCGTTCAACTCCCATCGAGATAATTTATAGTTTGTGTTTCCTATTTTATAAGTTCAATAATAAATTTCTCTGATCATATTACTGATGAAGTTTCTGAACAAAAATTGAATCAGTATCAGGTAGAATCCACACCCTATTGTCTTTTTTCACTATCTACCAGAGATCTATAGCCTGTCAATTCATATTTTTATTGAATAATTTATCACAATTGACAAACTCCTAGTTGGGGGGTCATCAAAAAATGATTTCGATACCTAAAAAAGACCGGTGTTTATTTTGGACAACATTAACTCGTCGATTTTCCTGATAAATCCATTCCAGCTCAAAGCTATCGAAGCTTTTTTCTACTTTTTTCCATCATCAAAAAAAGCTTCAAACGATGAGATTTTCACATGTGTGTTTATCGAATAAAGAGTCGTATTTTTTGAATAAATAAAAAGAAAAAACAGCTTTAGAGGAAAAATAAATTAACGAGAATGAATGCATACGATTTGATGAAAGGATTCGGTAGTAGTTTGCACAAAAGTCGCTTACATAGGGGATCTTCAAATGGAAATTACCGCAACATGAAACCACCAAACGTATAAGATAACATTTTAGGATAATTAGTTCGGAGCAGCTTTATATATATACGGAGTTTGTTGATTCTGCCTGTCTATCTATCAAGATGAGCCTTTCGTTGAGAGTTTTTGTTCAGCTGTAAAGCAAACTCATTCTCACTAGCTAGTGTTGCGTTAGAGTGACCAAAATAACATCTTTGTGGAGCTCTACAGACAATTAATCTTGATCAATTAGCCACAATCAGTCTATTTGCTGTCTTAATAAACTAGCTAGAGTAAACTTGTCGGTTAATGAATTTTGTTTTAATTACGTTTATCTAATCCGCTTTCGCTGTTCGATATAAGTTATCGAAATAATAAAAAAACTACAAAGAGTTTCGAATATATTCAAGAGAAGTTAATGCTAACATCTTAGAGAATAATTGAACGTCTGCTATGGAAGTTTCTTAGAATAGAAACTTATCTTCATTTCGTCCATCAATTTTGAATAAATTGGATGAGGAAGTTTCTTCCGAATAATCCGAATAAACTCTAAAAAACACTCAATTATACGAGCAAATTGGGAGGCTTTGATCTTTATTTTCTTTCATTAACGAGATATGTACCGTACGGAAGACATTCGACTCAAAGATTAACGAATGCATTCAAATTTAAAATTAACAATATTCTAATTCTCTATTTCAATCTTGTTTTATCTCTTTAAAAAAAGAATCACGCTTCTCGCAGTTCTTTACGAGTCAGATAATACAAAAATACAAGATTCGCGGAGATCTGATCGATATAATTCGTGGAATCAAAGAGGACTCGCACAAAGTTTGGTTCTATTATTAAATTCATAAAATAGTGGATTTCGTTTAATTATTAACGCCGAAAATATTCATGCTAGATGGATTATTTTTTTTAATTGGAAATCCAAAACTTTGAAGCCCCGTCAGTAATTACAATGGACGAAATGAGTAGAGTTTCATACAAAAAAAAATTGCATTATTTTGCGCATAGTTGTAGATTATTTACATGTTCATCAAAAAAATCGTTGGTAATTATTAATTCAATTGCTGTTGTCGTTTCCAAAGAAAAACGCCATTTCCTCTCTGTTCCGCCTAACTATTCATAACTCTTCCTTATAATAAACCGAACATTGTTCTTACGGTTCAAGTAAAATCAGATAATTCGCTTGATACAATTTGTTGGATGGCTCCAACAAAACATCACGTACCTACCAGACTAACAAGGTACGTGTCTGTATCAGAAGTTGAATTATTCAAGAAACTTTATTCATTTAAGGCTCATTTTAATAGATTCTTTAATAAAAGAAAAAAGCAAGAATTTCGAAATAATTAAAACAAGAATCCATTAGACTGATTTACGATTCAGGAAAAGTAAAGCTTGTGGAATAAATAAATGATGACATCGACTAGGGTCGCTATGCAGGTCCGCAGAATAAACTAGCCGCATTGAACATATGGCCCACTTTAAATAATACATAAACTATTTTTATTGTAGTTCTATTAAACGGATAAACTTATCGATTGGTCGCTACCGAGCTCATATTAATATTTTTTTTGATGATGAACCGAACATTATTTCAGGATAGCCTTATTGCTTTATTTAAAATATACATTTGCATAATCCTCTCAAAATTACCAATACTGCGAAGAAAGGTAAATGAAGCTTAAATGGCCATAATATAAAAGCTGATGCTGCATTTATGATAATAAATATTCCATCTCGGCATTCCTACTGATGCTTCAACTCATCTTTATGATATTGTGTCATAATCATCATGATTCATGAGTCATTAGAACTGAATCATTCCAAGCTTCGATTTTTCAGACTTCACACGAATTCAACAAAACGAAATTGTGACTTTATCGCTTCAACACACTATTCCAATCCCTAGATAATACTCGATCATAATGGAGACATTGTGATTCATGATCTCCAATTTGCTAATTAGTTTATTGTACCAAACTCTCTTTATTGTTCCTCATGAATATTCAGATCAAATAATGAGCTACTATTAATACTTCACAGATAAGGATGACTACAAATTACGGCTATCAAACGATTAATTAGTCGAATAATGCCTATTTGTTTTGTTGGAAATTAACAAGCCACTTTAATGGAATATCAACAACTTGCCTTATCAATTTAGCATAATAATCTCGAATCGCTAGATAATCTGACTTAATTCAATCAAAATTTCATGTCCAATTTCATTATGATTTATCGAATCGTGCCGCTCCAATAATAATAAGACTTCTACAATATAGAATTGGGTGTAAAAGTCACGGAACGTAATGAGAAACGAATTCATCGGAGAGATTCCGCAAACATCGCATCGACACGTTGTAACTATAATCAAGACAAAACTCAAAAAAAAGTATTCTAGTAGCCAACTAACTCGATTGTGTCTGGCAAAAGCGAGGAGTATAACCAGAAAAGTTCAAATATCGAGCGTTTGTTTTATGTTCATATCGAAATTTTTCATGTACCATCAAATAAAGCGAGAAACTAGCAATATCGAATGGGTTAGTTATTTTTTTGGACATAAGGGGATGAAAACAATTGACGAGAAATATATTTAGAATCAAAATTTGTTCGGGTAACGACTTTAAGAGGATCAAAGCGTAATCCGAATGGGAAACATACATTTTTGAAATTTGGTGGATGCGCCGGGAACGAGCGGCATTACAGTAAGTGATTGAAACATTTTCGCTGTCTTCCAAAAATATTTCCCGAATAAATAATGGTAATCTGTTGGTAATGCGATGGGCTTTGGATTTCCCGCTTGCAAAAATAAGCGTTTAAATCAAAAAGAGTTTGCTTTATTATCGAATAAATCAACAAATTCCAATTTAACTACAATAAAATTTAAATCGTAAAAAAATATCAAGTCGTTTGAATTCGAGGAGACAGTTTGTCAACAATTGTAGCTTTCTACGTTTTATGGATGTGGCAAATATTATCTTGTCAAAAATAAAAAATCTAATTTGTGACTCTTTCTTAAAAAAAATATTTATTACGTTACGAGCTCCGCTTTTATGTCTCTTTCGTGAATTTGTGTGTTTCAATTAACATTTCATATAGTCTCAGTAACAAATCTTCAACTTCCATGGTTTTTCCTACAGTCCCCAGTGGAGAAAGGGTCTCCTTTTAATAATAAAACGCTAAATATTGGTTTGAATCGCAATATTTATAAAGGAAAAGAAGAGGAATGAGAAATCGTCAAATTGAAACTCGTTACAATTAAAAATTAAAGACGAATTTATTTTGTGTGAGTGAAAAGCTCAAGTAGCTGGACTTTTGAGGCTAAATCGACTTTAATGTTCACATTCATAATAAACTAGCTTAATATCATCCAGATTTAATACATATATGAATATTACTCATCAACGTCTCATTCATATTGTATTACTAATGGAATGTACATATATTTTGTGTGGATTTTGTTGGAAGAGTTGGACTGTTTTAAGCTAACAAAGCTCATTAGTGGGAATTATGAAGTTAATATTTGAAGAAACTACCTAACTGGAAATGTGGCCACAAGACATCTCTCATATTTATTTATAAGTGAGATGAATAACATTCTATTGAAAATGTTCTACCACTTGTCCCACACTCAAATTGAAGGGGGAATTGGGAATTGAATGTGATCCTTCAAAATTCGAGAGTTATTATACGGTATAATAAGAGCTTACACTTCCACTCTAAATGTAACGAATATGACCCTTCTATAGTTCCACGTTTACAAATACAATTAAGTTATATTTATTTATAGGAATTTTTTGTTTTATATTCGATGCTCAATGTTTTTTTCTTAATCATCATTAAGAGTACAATTCGCAGACAGTAAGAAGAAATGAAAGTACAGATCGTTAGTGTCTCTCTAGCTTTTTCTAGTATCTAATACGATTTTACGACAGTGTTATTACCTCCTCTTCAAAATGAACTAGAATTTACGGAGTTTATTCAGCGGACGTGTACATTACGTCCGTTAATACACAACGAAAAAAGGTCAAATTTTATCCCAAATCGTCAATATAAGTACTTTATTTTATTAATTATTTCGTTGCTCTTGTCGTTTATTATTCCGACAATTCCACAAGGGATCGTAAATCCTATATATTTTTCGTTTTATTATTTCGCTGAAATATAGGGAATTTTATTACGCGTTTTTGCGTTATTTTCCCAATTAATTGGATCAATTGAACTGAGAAACGGCGCAGATTTCCAAATTTTAATTGGCATTATTGCAAATTTCGAACGTGCCTATTTAATAAGTTCGACAATTCAACGATACTGAGTTAGCTTTCATTATCAATAAAGCAAAATAGAATATGAGTGATAGTTCGTTATTTATTCATTTAATTAAAAAGTTTCCAACTCTCAACCCCCGTATCCTCTAATTTCCTAATAATGGAACTGTATCCGGGAGATAATTCAATTCATTATCTGACTGGTTGTGTTTATTCTGTTTTGGAATATTTGCTGATTAGTGAACCAGTAGAGTTGGGTGGAATCATTGATTATTATAGGTGAGTCGACAGGTAAATAAATACACACAAATAATAAATGTAGCATAACAAGTAACAATAATACCCTCTTTATTGAATGAAACTTCTCAATAATATTGCCATAGAAAATATAGAATGTTTTTACACAATTCTTTCTTATTGTTTATTAATTATTTATAAGTTATTTATAACATACATATTCAAACATATATAATCAATATAGCTAAATTTTCTATTAATTGTATTGTAGTAGAATGCAAATAATATCACACGAATTTTGTTTTTATTCCATTGAAAATTATCTAGTTATTGTTGTAATCAATAATGTTAGGTACGAAGAAAATTGTAGAAATGAAGTCGGACTTCCATTCGTTGAGAAAAATGTCACTGGAAATAAAAACAAATTACAACGTTGAATCGACAATTGATATCTTCCAAATGCCACATTATTGTTGTCTGACTGTAGAAACTTTGAATGAAAACAGCTATCAGTAAAGTAGAAGCCTAATTAGAAAATGAGCGAAATTTCTTACACTTGGTCTCCGGCTGGGATTCAGCAGCTTGCGTCAGCTCCCATTGGACGTAAGACAGTTCCGTTGTTGTCGGCATTGTTGTTATTAAATCTGTATTATAATGGTTATGATGCGAATTTCGATGTCGTTTCCTCTCCAACTCAACACTATTTTCAGTACTTCGATAATAAACATTGAACAGACTGGCAACACATCGTATCTTCAAACGATGTCTCGAATGCAACTCCTTCGTAATAATCAGTTGTAAAGTTGAATGTGCGCTATAAAATTAATCACGACTATAAATAACGATCAATAATATGACTTGGTTAGCTTGAATAAGGACTAGCGCAAAAAATTAGAAACTGAAATGGAGCTATTTTGAAATGTTAGTTATTGAATAAACAAACTAGACGACTACAAAAACAGGTAGATGAATACAATATTGTATTGTAAACAAAGTTGCGAGAGAACATCCAAGAAATGGAAAGCTCCAAGTTAAAAGCATTCACTCAAGCTAATGAGAATATAACACAATACTATAATAGAATGAATGTGAACAATGAAGTTGGGCCAAAGTGGAGTTTCACTCAAAAGATTATTTAAAGGATTCAAACGAGACTAATTGTTAATTTATAAATCTACCGAAAAAAAAGCACAAATAACGTTAAATAACCGTTAATTGAAAGCTCAAAAAGCTCATGAGAGGATAAAATTGAGAGTCAAAGCAAAATCCGTCAAGTACAGTAGGAAAATAATTATGCAGACCAAAAACACTCCTCAATCATAAAATATTGAGTGAATCGGATGATTATCATAATTCTCCGTTACCTTGACAACCGAAGCCCGTCTATATACGCCCAAATTCGAATCGACTATAATTATAGTGAGGCGATCAGCTCGGAAACTACAGGGAGTCGAACAGAAAAATAGACCCAATTTGAATTACAGCTAAGTGGAATAAGGGTTGTCCTGAATTAAGATTAATATGATTGTCCTTTGTCGATTGCGGTAACTATGGAATTTACAGTTTCAGATTGTTTAGTGATTAAATCGAATTATCTGACATTATAAATTGATCAATTACAATCTGACATGTCTGTTATCAACGGTATCTCTTAAGGGCTATCAAGTTAAATTAAACGTCGAATTCACCAACATAATTTATTTACATAATTTAATTGGCTATTTTGCTTACGTAAACAGATGTGTATTTGGTGATTTTCGGATGTGTTTGCGCGAATTGACTGGATTAGCCGGTTCACCATTCAAATACCAAGTTAAATTAACAGCAGGATTGGATTCTTCGCATGCACAACTTGCACGTAATGTTTCTAATGGACGGTATCTTGTCTTCAAGCCGTTTATATAAGGACCAGTTTTCGGCAAATCAACAACCTAATCAACGTTTAAAAATCACTAATTTGATCAAATTCGATGATTGTTTCGGTCTTACTGTTAATTCAGCTGACATCATTGCTGTGAAGAAACTGGGTTGATCTGTTGTAACTTCACAAGTATATTGTCCACTGGCCATTCGAGAGATCTGTTCTAAAACAAGTGTTGTACCATTCGATATTGTTTCATTAACATTCAAATCGTTCCGACGAAATTGTTTTATAGGTGGATCTTCTCGGGGTGTATAACGATAAAATTCACTACCGCGAAAATACCATTTGACCGAATATAATTGATCACCTTCTAAATCATATAAACATTGGAATGTTGCATTCGTATCACGTATCACAGCTAATGGAACATGAATTCGCATCCCACGTAACGCCAAGTGTCCTAGAATAGAAACAACATTACGTTCGAGCATAAATTATAGAGAATGGAAACTAGAAGAACACGCTGTACATTATTCATATCAACAAACTCAAATCAATAGCCTCCTGAGTGGAACATCCGATATTATAATAACTATCCAATAGGTGGGGCAATAACGAGCTACATCCCTTCTCTTGTTTGAAGGTCCGCCTATATAGTTTTGATCCCGAACCGACTATAGTTAACATTATCTATTAGAAAGCAGATTTAAAACGTTGGAAACATATTTTTTTTTATCATATTCGAATAATCTACTTGATTAATTGGCTTCATTTACTCCAAAATAAATCGTATCGAATTATCTCGTATTGTTCGGAGTGCGATATCGGAAATAATTGAAGCCGCTATATTATGAGCATGAACTGATAAGAGTTTTGCATTATAGCAAAAACGATAGAGTTCAACGAATCCATTCTGAAATATTTCCTTTGTTTATTTGGCTTAAAGTATGCATTTGCATAATACGTTGATTTCCTGCCAAAAGCTAATTATTTAAATTTCATATTTCATATTAGGTACACATAATCATATAAATTCAATATTTGGAAAGCTGATATAGATCGGTTTTAAAACAAGACAATTTGCACAATAAAAGCGACTTCTATTTTCAGGTGTCTTAATCATACGATTGAAACTTTCAATGAATTAAAGTTGAAATTTGGTGGATGCGCCCCAGACTTCGGTCAATATTTTATTGTTCGCATTAAAACTTTGTTATAAAATAAATAATAATGAATCACATTGAATTTCGGTACAAAAAAGATAAGACTAATAGTTGAAGCTCTGACTTTTGATCTTTATCAGTCGATGTATTGTTCTGTCAATGTTCAATGGATCAATGGATCATTAATAGAGTTTTATAGCTTTCTAGAGTATTGTTAGCGGAATAATAATGTTCAATAATTCGATTTACAGATTGTATTCGGATGATAAATGGAATTGTAACGAAAATTAATGTCAATTTCAACATTAATAATAATTAAACAATAATCTGACCTTTGCTCAACAGTAACAAAACCAATCCACCCCAAAACCAGAGATTCATATTACCAAATCGGACTATCATAATATTCATTTATATTGGATTAAGTTTTAATTTTGATTAATTAGTCTAATTTAGTTTCGTCGCACATATTTTCGATTATAACAACAAGTGATTGTCGGCACGTAACTTTTGGAAAAAATAAAAAGAGGAAGAACACTCCACGTCCATCAACACGACTGTACTGAATCAGAATATACAGAATAGGGTGAACTATTCGAACAATCAACGATGGGATTGCGCGCTGTATGGGCTTTCCGAGCCGAATTTCCTCAATTCAACACGCGTCATAATTATATGGAAAACGACTGGGACAACTCAAAAGCACAATGGAAAATCTCCGGAAAGCTTGTGATTTTTGCAGTGTATTATCATTGGGGGGGAAAAAATCAATTTTTTCCAACAATCAAAGTAAAGGCAATTTTCCGAGAATCTTATTTATTATACGACGAACAAACACACTAAATCGTGGCTCTAATGGAATAAAATATAGGAGCCGATATCTTATATCCCCTTGTTTTGTTAGCTTATCGATTTGTGGGGGAGAAAAACAACAGTGCATGCATCATTCCACATCTGCATCGTGCAAGACTAAAATCTCCAGATTAATTATACGGAATCTTTTCCAATAATCATGGACGATGAACTAGACTTGAGCTAGTCTAAATTTACAAAAAATTCTCTCAACTAGTGACTCATAAATGATAAGTGTTTTAAAATTTGCTCGATTCTTGAGCTATTTTCGGTATTCAACACACGCTTAGTGTTGAGAAAAGTTTTGTGTGCAGTGAATGGCTTATTATGTTGTGATTACAGCTGTAGCTCCCAAACACGAAGCTTAAAGCCTTTTGTTGATGCGCTTACCACCAGGAAAACAGAATATGAGATAATAGGGGAGCTGAATTAATTACAATTGTATTCATTCAAAGCTGTATAATTGAAAATATGATATTTAAAGTTAACGTGGCTTTTACTTATTTGGAAAAGTATCATTTGTAGCTCGTAAAATCAGTATCGATTATAGTCGAGTTTTCGTGAAGACTTTGCCCCATTATGCTCTTTTCTTTGTCGGAACTTAATAGTCTCGAAAATTTCCTTTAATGAAAGCTCAAAAGCTGGAAATTGTCCCTAAAAACATAGGACAATGCCTGAAACGGCAATTTAAATGGTAATATTATAATTAAAGTTTGTAAGATGAGTTCAATACAAACTAATTTGTTCTTTGTTTGGGGCGAATTCTACAATTACATTTTATATTTCACTGTAATATGACTGTATAATAGAAAATTTATCGAAGTTTGAAGTGGAGTAATTATAGTAAAGATTCAGTAATTCTGGAAGTTTCATTATCACTATGAAATATCCGAATTCAAATTAGGACCTAATCCTTTGAAATCTCTATCCCAGCTCTATCAAATAAAAAAGTTTCTCCTCTTCAACAGAAATCTGTGCTAACATATCTGATAATTCACAATAATCTGAAATTGCAAGCCTGGTCTTAGTGTTTTGGAAAGTTCAATAAACATAGTCTGTTAAATTCGAGAATTTGATACAATTTAGAATAAGGTATAGTGATTTTTTTGTAATTTTGTGGTGAATAACTTTTATATTTCGTATTGATTTTCGTCCTGAGCTTCCCCAGAGTCTGTGTATCCAACAGATCCTGCTACTGTAGACTATTTCGACAAACAGTCGTCAATACTAGTAATTCTGGCGCCTAACTGTCGGCTAGTCGTAAAAGAAAAAAGCAGGATAACTGTTTACGATGGTGCAATGTACCAATCAAATTTAAAATGTAGCGACATTTTGTATTGTGAATATTATATAATGGTTTTATAGCCCCCATAGTTTATGGTAGGATTCCAGCAATTGTACAGGATTATCAGTATTCCGCTTATATCGCATAATGATCAGAATTATATGACATATTTTTTTGAGATTTGTATTAAGGAGGTTATCGAGAGTTTAAGGTTTTCACTAAAATTAGCCTGTTTACTGTATTTTATCTCCATATTTTTTTTTTGTGCAATTCATTCTTGTTGTTTCCCTATATTTTATCCCGGTGTGTTTTCAATTTGATTGATAATTTTATCAAGAACATTTTCACCGCCTCGAGGTTTGGGAAATATGGAGAGAAAAACACATTTGTTTTGTTTCACTCCTCGCTGTTGATAAAATAGCTGGGGAAAAAATGAATTTCAAATTTTACAGGAAAAAAAAGACAAAACAATTTGTTTTATGTCTTCTGTTTTGAAAAATCTTGTATTTTTAAGTTCAGAAAATGTAATTGGTTCTATTTGAATTGTGAGCATACCGAGAAAATATACTGTATAGTTTCAAGAATCTGAAAAAAAACCGATTGTAAAATAATAACCTATCAATAACAGTCTCACTAAGCGAGTTCCGTTTAAGAGAATAAATTGACAATTTTGTATTAACAATTTTGTCAATACAGACTCTAATTGAATATCCTGTAATCTATTTGAATATAATATATGATGGTACAAATGGTGGACAGCCTGTATCAAACTCACGTAATAATTTTTCTCGCTATTATTAAACTTTGTATCTATGTCATTTCATCGTAATCAATAATTGTTTTGTTGCTGATAAAGTATCCTTGGCGGCTCCATTTACAATTTATACACAAGATTTATATATTGTTTCTATAAATTCCAACTTTTGTGCTTTTCATGCATATAATCGAATTTTTTTGATGATTAGGAATCAATTTTTTCAATTTTCCTAATTACCGGAATAATTAAGAGTTTTTCTTCAAGAGCTTTACGAGGAAACAATGGTCAATCACAGTCTTATTTGTAAACTCTAGTGATCGCAAATAGATTAGCTCTTTTTTTTGGTTTTCATTGATTCAGAACTATTGATCTGAATTTTAAATTACTCTACTGTATAAATTTATTGTAAAATGAAAAGCGTTGTACAATTATTCGAAAAACAATGTGAAACTGGGTGATGAATATTGTAATATTGAAAAAAAAATTTGTTTTTTTTAATGCAGAACTTTCAGTAAAGAAAACAAAGCATCAGAATTCGTTCGAAAAGTTGAGTTTCTTGTCAAAGAATTTGCTTGAATAATTTTCTAAGCTAAACAAACTGATTTTTTTTCCGGGGAAATATCAATAATTCAAACGGTCTATTTACTGGACAAACAAACATCATAGGAATAATGTAAAACTTGAGAATATAAAACTAAAGTGCATGAAACTTTGTCATCGCTCGATAACTGTGCGGTTTTCTAATAGTGTATTGTTGGTTGCCGACGTCGACGTAATTTCATTATAATTCTACTGATTATTTATGAATGATAATTTATCATTTATATTTTATCATCGATAAAATATTGATTGAATATGATTATCGAGATTTTCAAATTTTATTGAAACTCTGAGATCAATCTGAAGACCCTTATCCATTTTCGGTTCACATATTTTGAGTTCTTCTAGTTACCATCAAAGTAATAACCTGATTAATATGAAGATGCCAATCGATTCAATTAATTAATTTATATTATGATTATATATTATTATTAATATTATTATTAGCAGCAAATTGATAATAAAATTATAAAAATAACGAGTAGTTATTTAGTACAGTAGTTATTTTATCTAGCATAATCAGCCCGCCAGAATCGTATTCAAATTAATTGAGGCTAGTACTAATTAGTTGAAAACAATAATAAAATATTTTAAAAATCAAAAACTGAGACGTTTGTTTTGTTGACGATAGATGGCGTAAGTGTCATGTGAAATTAATATTTTTGGGGCAGCTGTCGTCATCTAGATTTTTCAGATGGAACAAACTTGCATGCTCTGCAGCAAGTTACACGATTGAAAGAAAATCGTGAAAATTTCACACCAACATGAATAATTTCCCAGAATAACAAAAGATGGCTAATGAACAGATCTTGATTATGCCAAACAAATATTAATAAAATAAGAGACCCAGAACATGTGGAGGGAATTGAAGTTTCCACAAAACGCGCAATTGTAATAAATATTTTATTTTTGCAACAGCAGTGTAATAGAATCTTGAATAAATATATTTTAAACAATGGTGCTTTCTCAAGTGCGAAAATTACTCTTCATTTATTTCTTTATTACTATTAATCAATCACATTTCGAAAGAAAGCGAAAAAACTATACGTAGATTTGACGATCTAGAACACAAAAAATGATGGTAAAATGGAAAAATTGAAGGGATATTAATCGAAACCTGTGTAGATGTTTTCATTGATATAATAATTATTTTCCCGGCCGTTACAACAGCTTCTCTTTGTGTCATTTGCATCATTATCAATAATTGTTTTCTTATTGATAAATCATCACATTCATACCATTTGGAATCATATATTGCGAACAGTGTTTCCGAAGCCTAAAATAAAATATGACATTACCATCAATTTGTAGTACATATTAAAAAAAAATAATAACTTGACATTCAATTTTTGGAGATGATCTCCAAATTATGGGATATTGCAAGATTTTCTATAATAACTTGGAGTTTTGAATAGAAATTAGGAATTCTTATCGACTATAAAACTGGAAAATTGGCTCTTATTGAGAAAGGGAAACTCCAGAATAGACTCAACTGTTGTAAATTTTTCGAATAAAACCAAGTTTGATTGTGATATTATCGAAGGATTGAATTATATTGATAGAAAAAGCACTTTTGACGTTGATCCTTCGATAAAACATCAATTTGAGAGCCGGTGATTATCCAATTGTTGGGAATTATTGAAAATGATTTTAATATAGACATCATTACCTCATATGAAAGTTGTGAAGCTGGCCAACAGCACATAAAAATTATTTCTAACAATATAAATAATACACTTAGTATAATACGAGTTCCGTTAGCATTCATCAATCTAAAACAAACAAAAACATATTTACGACTGCCGATGAAAATAATAAAACTCTAATTACTCTGATGTCAATGTTTGTAGAAGTTCTGAGACCATCATTAAAGTGAAAATAAATAATTCAACTAAAACATTTATTTGATTGCAACTATTGAAAGTCGTCAGAAAATTTATGAGAAAATTGTGATATTTCGTGTACAACTTGATTTTTCTCGAACAATCTGAATCGAATTCCAATGATCGCAATTTATCGTTGAGTATCACAAATTGTAACTTCAATGAACAAATCAATGAGAAGGCGAAGATACTATAAAACATTTGTATCGAAGCACAAATGATCATGGTTAAAGTGTTGAATAAACAAAATAATGGATATGGTATGATTTCTGGAATATAGCAAAGTAGTGCTGATTCGCCTGTTATCAAAGGACGTGCAATGAAAAACGTTAAGAGAAACCATGCCGATCTGGTGTAAATTTTATTTATTAATCTGCAGAAGTCGAGCTCCTTGCGATATTTCGCGTTGAATCCAGCTCCAGCTTCATTGTCGTACAACCAAAATTTGTCGAGATTCGTCAACAGAGTTTTGAAATCATTCTTTTTGAATAACAAAGTCAATATTTTACTTATAGCCTGAAACATTTATAATTAGTACACGAAAGTTTTAGCGACGAAAACTGATGAATTATTACGAAAGTTACAGTTGCCACACTTTCCATCATGTTTGAAAATAAAACTAAATCGCGATTATTGTGTAAAATATATAGAAATAATAAATACAGCGTTAAGCTCAATATAGTCATATTAATAATCAGAATTGCTTTATTGTTTTTACTTAATGGATTTAAACCGTAAATATCCCACATAAATAAACTAGGTTTAATAATGTTTCTATATTCGCTCATCTTGTTATAATTTTCTTCTGTTCACCGTCAATGTCCAAAGACAACTGATTCAATATCTTTAAATCACGAATAGTTAAATACTCTTCATTAAAAAATGATAAAGAAGTCAATTCTGGAAAAGATACAACCTATTATTATCAAATTTCTTTGTGTCAATCAAATTGAAAAGATTCTCATTTCGTATCGTACACGCCCCTAAGTTTCGATAATTTTGAAATTCATTTACAAAAAAAAAAAACGTTAATATTTCATCAAAGTAAATTAGAAACGTTACAATTTCTAGATAGGTGGAGTTTAGGGTGGAATTGTCCTTTTGATCTATTTTTTATTCCCCTAAAATTTTTTATTGAACTGTCAAAGGCTCTCGCATTGCAGTTATCCGATTGAATTCCTAGAAGAAACAAATGTGATATTATTTTCATTTCTATAACTAGTTTACAGTTTAAACATTTTCATTAAATTTTTTCAACATACATCAGTTAGTATCGAATAATAAAAGATAAGAAAATTCATGAAAATCTGAAGCAGTGAGTACAAGAATTTGTTGAAAATTTCTGAGATGAGAAGTTTTGAAAGTAAAAAGCATTTAAATTGATGAAAAAAATTCAATTCAATGGTAAGTTTTAAAACTGGACAAAAATGGGGATGTAGCTGAAAATCTTGAAAACTTCAGTAATTTGGGAGATTACTAGAACTTCAGAAAATCCTGTGATAATATAATAGAGAGCCTGCCAGACTTCATTGGGTAATAAATAATAGAAAATTACAATTTCTTCAAGTGATTCGAAGAGATTTTAATTTTTTTCTTCTATTCATCATCTGTTTCACACAATCTCTTCAATGCATAGTCATAAGTGAAAATTGTTGATTTTAGTTGTTTTTCTTTAATTGATAATTTAATTTCCATTTGAATACTACAAACTTCCCGTTAGAATAGGGAAAAAGCGTTTTTGATTTGAGGGCTGTTTTTTTTTCCAACTCCAGAACAGTCTGGGAATAACATAAATTGAGAAACGTACGTATAAGTTCGCTTTAGATTGTCGCGCGACAAGCGCCGTTAATTTTCACCTTCTCGATTCAATTATATCAATAATCCATTAAAATTGACAAATAATGAAGAAAGAAACAATAGATATAATAATTGTCTTTTATTGGGAACAAATCGGTTCCTGAGTAGATAGAATCGCGAGGATTTGACATCAAGCAAATTATATTCCAAAATACAAATCTATTCTCGAGCTTAAAATTATTATAAAATATTTCCAATCAAGAATTGCCAGTAATTTAAGTGATTGAGTATAATGAGGGAACTCTAGAAAGTTTTTACTATGGGACTTTCGCGAATAAAAATCAAATTTGTCAGTTTTCTTACAAAACATATGTGGCGAATGAGCATGTTCATTGTAAATTTGATAAATGATAAATACAATAAAGCTTTTACACAATGGGAGAAAGCATCAAGATTTTCACAAGATTATAATAAATACTTTATTTTTGGAATAATAATATAACAGAATTACAATATAAACGTGAAGCAATCCACAAGAAAAGACTGAAAGTTTTCTTGATTAAATTTTGAGAAACGGTGATTTCCCAAGTGCGAAAATTATTTCATATTCCATTACTCACATCCTGAAAAAAGCGAGAAAATTGTTCGGAGATTTGACAATCTAAAACACAATAAAATTAATTTCTAAATCACAAAAATTTAGCAATACAATTCAAACCTGTGTGGATGTTTTTATTAATGAAATAAGAATTGATCCTGCGACTACAACTTCTCTGGAAAATATGGAAATTTAGCTGGTTGGGGGAACAATCAAGACTCAAATATTTTGTCAAAATAATATATTCAGAGAATTTGCAAGATTTTATAGAATAATTCAACAATAATAAAATAAGACATTTGGGTATCTCTGTTCACTTTCCCTAACAAAACATAGATAGCGCATGTTTCATTGTAACTTTGATGAAGCCCAATAATGGGAAGAGAGGATCAAAATGACCAAGATCTTCAGAAAAATCACAATAAATACGTTATATTTGCAATATCAATACATTAAATAATGGTGAAGGGACTAATATGAAAAAATTGAAATTCCTGTTGATTAAGGGTGATTTCTCAAGTGGAAATATTATTTCCCATTTGCTTTTTCATTACTAATTAATTACTCACATTCCGAAAGAAAGCGAAAAAACTATATGTAGACTTGACAATCTGCAATAGAGAAATTGATTGAAAAATAGAACAATTCAATAATAATTCAAACCTGTGTGAATGTGTTCATTGATATTATAATGATTTTCCCAGCAATCACTGCAACTTCCTTCTGTGTCATTTGCATCATTATCAATAGCTGTTTCCTCACTGATAAATCACTACAATCATACCATTTGGAATCATAAATTGCAAACAATGTTTGCGAGGCCTGTAAAAAATTTCACACTTCTATCAATTTCTAGTTTATAATTACGAGACAAGAAGTTTAATTGTGGAGTTTTCCAAATAAATAGTTGGATATCGGGGGGGGGATATCGAACAGGGAATCTAAAATAGGAAATTAACCTCATTTGAGAGTTGTGAAGCTGGCCAACAGTACATTAGAGATATGGATAATGAACCTAAAATAGTAAGCATGTTACGAAATCCATTCAAATTTATCGATCTACAACAAACAAGAATATTTTCATTATTGCAGAAAACAATTATAGACTTGTAATTACTCTGAAGTTAGTCTTTGTAGAAGTTCTGATAACATTACCAGTACCAAAATGAAGATTTCAACTAAAGCGTTGATTTGATTGCAGCTATTGAAGATTGTCGAAAATTTTATCAGGAAATGATGGTATTTTGCATAAAATTTGATTTGTTCCAAACAATGTGAATCGAACTCCATCAATCGTAATTTATCGTTAAGTATTGTAAATTGTAATTTCAACGATTTAATCAATGAGAATACGAAAACATAAAAAGACATTTGAAAAAAAAGGAAAATGATAAGCATTGAAATAGTTAATAAATGAAACAATAATAATGGAATGAATTCGGGCTTGTAACAAGCTATTACTGTTTCATTTGTTATTACAGGACGAACAAAAAATAACAATGAGGCTGATACTGAAAAAATTATAAAAATTTTATTTATTAATTTGCAAAATTCGAGCTCTTTTCTATATTTTGTATTGATCCCAATCTCAATTTCATTTTCATACAACCAAAATTGATCAAGTTGCATTATCAAATTCTTGAAATCTTGTTTTTTAACAATCAGGGTTAGTATTTTACTCGTAAACTGGAAAATTCAAGATTAATACATGAAACTTTGAACAAAAATAAAAAGATCATTACCAAAGTTATTATCCCCACACTTTCCATCACGTTCGAAAGAAAAGAGAGATCACGATTATTATATAGAATATATAAAATTATTGAATATAGCGTTACACTCATGATAAAAAATATGAAAATAACTCTTGGTTTATTGGTTGCGATTAAAGGATTCATACCGTAAATATCCCATATGAATAAACTGGGCTTAATAAGAATTCTGAATTCGCTCATTTCGTATCTAACGATTGTTATTCTTGTTATCAACCCAGTGTCCCAAGACAAATTAATCCAATATCTATAGATCACAAAGAGTTAAATATCTTCATTAAATAATGATCCCAGAATACATAAAACCTATAATCAAATTTCGTTCAGTTAATGCAATGAAATTTATATTTCTAAATGTAAACGCCCCTCAATTATAAATTCCTTACAAAAAAAACAAAGTTAATATTTCATCAAAGTAAAGTAATAATGTTACAATTTCAAGATATCTTTTTTTTTTCTATCTAATTTGATATTCTGGCAGTTTTTATTGAATATGGTCAAATAAATATAACATTATTTTCAGTACTAGAAGGAGATTTTCCTGGAAAATGCGTCAATTTTCATAATGCTATTTCAGATAAACATCAATTTTTTATTATAAACCAATGACTCATTATAAAATCTTCTAGTAATATGATAAAAAGATTCAACTTTGGAAGATATATGACCTATTACAAGATCCAAAGTTTTTGGATAGTTTAATTGTGGGCTTCTCCCAGTGAAATTAAATTAATGAACCTGCATATTTGATGGAAGATTATAAAATTAAAAATAAATAAACTAAAGCTCAAATTCTTCATGAATTTAATCATTGGGAAACGATAAGGCATCTGAAAATCTAATAAAGAAATAATAATAATTATTTGAAATTTCAATTTGTTATAATTGAAGATTTTTTTTTTGTTTAAAGACAAGTTTATTATCAACAATTCTCACAACAATCACAACTTTTTATTTGTATTACTTTTATTTCCGCAAGTATTTCGTAAACAATAAAATTAACCAAATATTGAAGCGATGCTGCGAAATGGTGGATGCGCCGGGAGAGATCGCTTGCAATTTCTAATATATCTGATTAATTGAGGATTTGCGTGAAAAACAAGATAATAATTATCGCTTTATTTTGTCATAACAATTAAAATTGAACTCTTCTTGGCTTGATTGTGAAAAACAGTGATCTCAGGTGCAATTATAATTTTACAATTATTAAAATCAATTGTTCAATTTTTTGCAAAAAGCAAAAAAACTATATGTTGATCTCACAATCTAAAACGCAATAAAATTGATTGTTGGATATGAAAATTATAGCAATAATAATTCGAACCTGTGTAGATGTTTTCATTGATATAATAATAATTTTCCCGGCCATTACAACAGCTTCTTTTTGTGTCATTTGCATCATTATCAATAATTGTTTTCTCACTGATAAATCACTGCAATCACACCATTTGGAATCGTAGATTGCAAACAGTGTTTTCAAAACCTGTAAAGGAAAAACGTCATTTTCATCGAAATTCCCGACTAGAAAAACCGGAGTATTTGGGTAGAAAATTTGTATCGCCCAAAAATACAATAATTGGCAATATAATAGGGGGAAACCGCAAGATGATGGTCGAACTATTGGAAAATTACCTCATATGTGAGTTGTGAAGCTGTCCAACCATACATCATTATTAACAATAATACGAATAATACACCTACCACAATGCAAATTCCATTTCCATTCGCGATACTGAAACAAAATTTTGTAAATGAAGTGGAAGAAATTATGAATTAATAATTACTCTGATGTTAAGATTTGTAGAAGTTCTGTGAGCAGACTTGATGTTAAAATGAAGAATTCGATTAAAAGATTCATTTGATTGCAAGAATCGCCTGTTATCAAAGGACGGGCAATAAAAAACGATCCCGTCGAGCCCAAGCAAAGTTCGTTTATCAATTTGCAAAATTCAAGCTCTTTTCGATATTTCGTATTCATTTCAGTACCAGTTCCACTTTCATATGACCAAAATTCGTCGAGTTCAATTATCAGATTTTTGAAATCTCCCATCTTAAAAATTAAAGTCAATATTTCACTTGAAGGCTGAAACAATTATGAGTAATACATGAAATTTTTAACTGTGTAAATTTATTGATTATTACAAAAATTATTATCGCCACTCTTTCCATCATGATTGAAAATAAAGATAGACGACAATCATTATTTAAAAGATGTAGAAATATTAAATAGAACATTGAACTAAACATAATCGCAATCATTATTAATTTAAATCTATTGTTTTTAGTTAATAAACCGCAAATATTCCATAACAATAAACCAAATTTAATAACGTTTCTATATTTATTCATTTCAAATCTAATGAGAATAATTTTATTTGTTCACGTCACAATATCTGAAGTCAAACTAATCCGATATCTTTAAATTACAAACAATTAAATACTTCTAATTAAAAAATGATGGTCAAGATAATCCCGGAAGAGACAAAGCCTATTATTATCATATTTCTTTGAGTCAAGCAACTGACTAGTTTTATTTCGTACTGTAAACGCCCCCAAGTCCCGATAATTTGAAATTTCAATTGGAAAAAAAACGTTAATATTTAATCAAAGTAAATTAGAGACGTTACAATATCGTGACAGGTGGAATTTAGGGTGCATTTGGATTTTTTTCGATCTATTTCTATTTTCAAAGACATTTCCACCGAGTTTTTTTACGTCTCATCACAGTATTCGATCTTATTCCGAATAGACGTGGTCGTTATATTCAGTGCAACGGAAATGTTATCTAGTTGAACTCGATTATTCAAATATATCGTATAAAATATTGGTGTAATTTATCAGGGCTAATTCAGTTTAGTGATTTAACGATGGAGAGAGAGTAGATGAGACTATATCAGGAGTTGATGATGAAAAAAACTCAAAGCTGGATTCACTATTTGAATGGGATTCAAATGTGAGTTGAATAAAGTTCAATTTTAATTATCAAAAGTTCATATTCTACTAAACAATTTGTTTTTTTTAGAATTAGCGTCACAAACAATCCATACCTCATACTTCACTTATTTTTATTGTAGAGCTATTGTTAAATTTTTCTCTTTTGAGAACTCCTAATTTTGAGCCAAATTGTAAGGCAAATTCTCTAATTACAAAAATAAACTATTTTAAATTAAAAAAATAGATCAATATTCTTATACGAGTAAATATAACTTTCTCTTGAGTATTTTGACAAATTATTCTTATTCCCCGGATTCTCAAGTGTTAAATTCGTTATTCGTATCTTAAACATAATACTTATTGATTCATCTGCGAATTATGAATCAATCGATTTTATAAATGCCATTTTGATTGGCCAACTAGGATTTTTACAAGAACACGAGATAATGTGATAACTACTTTATTTTGCAATAATCAATAATAATTATTGAAATTTCCAAATCTAGTATTTGTAAATTATATTTTGACCAACAGTGATCTCTCAAGTGCAAATATGACTTCCTATCTATCAATTACTCATATTTTTGAAAGAAGCGAAAAAACTGTATGACGATTTGACAATCTGAAACAGAACAAAATTGGTTGTAGAATAGAAAAAAATTGTTGTAATTAATAATTCAAACCTGTGCAAATGTTTTCATCGATAAAATAATAATTTTTCCTGCAGTTACGCCAACTTCTCTCTGTGCCATTTGCATCATTATCAATAGTTGTTTTCTCACTGATAAATCACTACAATCATACCATTTAGAATCATAAATTGCGAAGAGTGTTTCTGAAGCCTGGAAAATGAATCTTCGATTTGTATTCTTTATTTTTGAGGAATTTGTTATAAAATTTGAATCTTGGAAACGATAGTTTCCGAAGTAGGTATAGGTATAATTTTTATTCTGTCAAGAAAAATTCGAACATTTGAAGAATTTATAAATTTTGGAAGTGCCTACCTCATGTGAAAGTTGTGTAGCTGGCCAACAGTACATCATTATTATCGATAATATAGCCAAAACAGTTAATATGTTACGGATTCCGTATAAATTTGACAATCTGAAACGAGCAAAAACATTTTCATTTTGGCTACGAAAAATTATGTATAGATAATCACTCTACTGTCAGTATTTGTAGAAGTTCTGAGAGCATCGTCACTACCAAAATAAACAATTCAACTAGAATATTCATTTGATTGCAAGAATTGAAAGTTGACAAAAAATTTAATAGAAAATTATGATATTTGGTATAAGATTTAATTTCTTCCAAACAATCCAAATCAAATTTCATTGATCGTATTTTATCATTCAGTATTATAAATTGTAATTTGAGTGAATTTATCAACGAGAATGCGAATATATTATAGCCTATCTGAAGGCAGGCACAAATGATATAAATTGAACTATTGAATAAACAAAACAATGGAAATGGTATGAATTCGGGAATATAACAAGGTATTGATAGATCGCCCGTTATCAAAGGACGTGCTGTAAAAAATAATATGGGAAATCCTGTAGAACTAATGTAAATTTTATTAAACAGTTTGCAAAATTCCAATTCTCCTCTATATTTGATATTGATCTCAGTATCACCCTCATTTTCATACAACCAAAAATCATCAAGTCCCGTTATCAAAATATTGAGATCATTTTGTTTCATAATCAACGTTAATATTTTACTTATAACCTGAAAATTATCCATTGAAAATTTTTGAATTGAAACGAAGAAAGAACTTATCATTACAGTGAGTAATATTGCCACACTTTCCGTCATGTATGAAAGTTCAAATAGATCATGATGATTATTATATAGAATATTTAGAAATATTAAATATAGCGTTAAACTAAACATAATTGTAATAATAATTAGTTTAAGTTTATTATTTTTAATCAATGGATCTAAACCGCAAATGTCCCATAAAAATAAACTAGATTTGATAAGGTTTCTAAATTCGCTCATCTCTCACCCGATGAATTTTATTCTTGTTCACAACACAGTCAATGTCTGAAGACAAACTAATTCAATATCTCTACATTATTTGATTTTCAATTAAACGGCATAATTCCAATCAATCAGAACCTATTATTATAAAAATTTCTTTGATTCAATCAAATGAAAAGATTCTCATTTCGTATTGTAAACGCCCCCAAGTTCCAATAATCTGAAATTTCAATTGAAAAATAACATTAATATTTCATCAAAGTAAATTAGAGACTTTACAAGATACAGATAGGTGGAGTTTAGGGTGAAGGTTGCTTTTTTGTTCTGTCTCTTATTAATTTTTATTGAATATTCAAAGGTTGTCACATCACGCTTTTTCGATTTTTAGAGCCATAAGAGCTTGTGAGTAGTTATAGAAGAAGCTGAAGATGTATCTGGAAAAAAACTGTTTGAAGAAAAGTGTTTAAAAACCTCTGGAACTTCTGAAAATGTTGTAGATTCTGTAAAACTTCACAAAGTAATTAAACAAGGTGAGAAAAAAATATGTCTTAGTTCAAAAATCAATTTCTTACCATCTTTTGCATTTATGAATGTTTTTTCTCATCACGTGCTCAAATAATTTTAAAATTCTATTAACATTTCTTGCCAATTATTGCCTGTTACTCAGCTCTAAAAATTCTTATATTTAAATAAAAGGGATTTTCAAGTTAATGAGGGTTCAACTCAAATAAAATCATCAATTTAAATTTTAATGATTTTATCAATGAAAAATCATTTTTTGGAAATAGATAAATTTATTTATCATTTCTTCATTGTTTTATAAACGCCAAATAATATAACAACGTGACAAAAATGTAACAATAACGATGATAAATTTGTACTGGGATAAACATTCCAACAATATTCTATTATACCCAACAATAAAAATATCGTAGGTTTTGAAAAACCCGTTGAAAATACAATATATAATAAACTATGATAATACCAACTATAAAATTGATAATGCAATGATCTAGCGCACATTACTCCAATAAAATTACCGATAAAAAATGGCAAAACGAATAGTTGAGCTATTTTACTCACATTTTTTTCCAGTTTTGTTAAACTATTTTCAAAATTATCATCATTATGTTCGGTTGAAGTTTCAGTCTTGCTTTTTAATTGGTCCTCGAACATTTTCAAGAAAGCTTTTTGTTTTTTACTCAACTTTTCATTTTCCTTCTTCATCAATTCGTGTTGTTTCTTTTTCTCATTTATAATTTGTTTTTTCAAATCACTAACAATAATATTCAATTTAGCATAGCTGCGAAAATAAAGCAGAAAAATTGATAAAAACATTATTAATAAAGAAACATGTACGATTAATAAAGAAATATGAAATAAACGATTTTCGAATAAATCAATTGGTAAAAACCGATAATTAACAGTCCATTTATGCTCAAATATTCTGCCGAAATCAAAACTGCCTTTAATATATGTGAAAATATTAGTATAAATGAATGGTAAGCCTAAAATTAATTGTAATAAACCGCAAATAAATAGATTTTTAACACTTTCAATTAACGTTAAATTCGTTAAATAAGCTATCAATAAAATTGGTGAATATAATAATATATTCATCTTAACAGATACAGCAAATGAATAGAAAAAACTACCTAAATACCAATAATTCGATAGAAATAAATTTAAGCTAACATAAAATAATAAAACGGCAACTGGATCGTTGAATAATCGTAAAACATAAATTGAATGTATACGATAAGATGTTAATGATGAAATTATCAAAGCATACGGTGGAATTTTGGCAGTTTTTATGAAAATTCTATAAGTTAATAAGACTTGTGCTAAATAAAATAGTAAGAATATGTATTGGGCTAGATAAATATTTGTTCCTTTAGATGTTATATGATATAAAATTGAATAGATGTAGACAAATCCAGCAGGATACACTAAAGGACCGGTATCACCTAAAAACAATAGTTTTCACTTTTAAACTGAAATAAATTGAACAATAATTTGCAATAACAACCTTTTAATTGACTGTAGTCCAATGTACCGTTAATAAAGCCTTCAACTTCTTGCATATAAGCTTTCCAATCAATTTCAGTATAGTTTACTTTTTCTATTATATAAATATTCAAAAGTATTTCCCATATAAATAATAGAAAGCATGTTGGTAGTAGATATTGTGGATCAATTAATAATTTTTTCGGTAATTCTCTATTCAAATATTTTGATAAATCAAATAATGGTTTATCTCGATTTGCTGGCGGCATGTTTACGAATCACCACACATGAACTGTACTAAAATAAAATTTATTTCGTGCTAAATTCTAATAATAAAATACCGGTGATATTTTTACAAACATATTCACAAAAATAGTAGGTACCTGATATAATTTATGGAAACTTATAAGGTCAGGATTTAACATTCACACACATAATGTTAATTTGATTGAATTTGAGAAAATACAATTAAATTTATAAAATATAGTTAAAGAAAAAAGTTAGGTTATAATTTAAGATTGAAAATAAAGATGGGCGTATACTCCATCTTTAAATCAAGTAGACAAATACGTCCTATATTTATCAATATTGTGAAATTAAAATTTAAAATTTATGCATGAAGCTTTTCTTCAATCTGAGAAATATTTAACAATGATTTTTTATTATTATTTTTTTTAATTAAAATAGTCACAATTTTGTCAAAATTTATGAAATTCAATAACTGAGGTTATAAGCACATGTCCTGCGCTTAACAGTATTACACTCAAAAATCCAAGACAAAATATTTTTTTTCTAATAATACTATTATGAAATTCAATAACTTAATTACGAAAAAAGTAAGTAGTATTATTTTATTCGATCAGATTTCATTTGTACTTTATTTTTCTAGCAATATGGTTTTTCATAACATTGGTGGGGAATTTAAAATACCACAAAATTGGATTTATCGTGGTGAAGGTAATTGTAATTTAGTTTTATCGTTAAGTAAACAACGGCAAATATTACGTATACGTAAAACAATCAAACAGAAATCATTATTTTATCGTATTATAAATTGGTTGAAAAGGATTTTTTTTTACTATCTGTATTATGATCATAAGATATTTGATGATGAACTGCGCGATTTGAAATTTTATAAATCTATAATTCGTCCATTGATTGGTGAAGAATTTGTATGTGATGGTCAACAAGTATTTCTATCAAAGAAACAAGTCAGTTATCTGGAGAATGAATTGGAAAATTTTCGACCAAGTTCGTATCAATTTAATAATTAATTTGAATTATTATAAGACGTACAGTTTTTCAGATAATAGAAAACATAATCGTTTACAATATGGTAGAGCTGCGATATTTGATGATTATGCTTTTATGCCTTTCAAAGATTATCCATTTCAACTGAATCAAGATACTTTTGCTGTTGAAATCAAACCGAAACAAGGATGGTTGTGTTTTAATGAGAAAAAATTCACTAAATGCATTTATTGTATGAATCAATATCTAAAAGTATCTCTTTAACAGCTTAATTGAAATAATCAACATATTAGATTTAATGGAATATTTTTCAGTTAGAGAAAGGCCAGATTAAACATATAAGTAGTTATTGTCCTTTAGATTTATTCTCAGGTGATTATTCGAAAATGTTAAAAGCAATAACTGGACTTATAAATAATCCACAAAACAATTTTAAAATGTTCAAAAATGGGGAATCATGTTATAGTGAAGATGATAATGGAAATTTTGATTTATTTAGAGAAATTGTTCAAGATTTTTTCAAAGAAAAATCAGTTAGTTTCGAAAAGTATCGAATCAGTTAATTCAAACGAATAAATCCAATAATTGTTTATTATTCCAGATTGAAACTGGAATTCTGTGATTTATTAATAAAAACTTTATTATTACATAATAAAGATGTTGAAAAATCAAATAATTGTGATACAAAACAATTTTGTCAATGGAATAATTTAATAAGAACAAATACATTACAAAATCAGTTACCACAAAATTGTGTTCTTGAACGTATTTTATCTGTACAAATGTTGGATGTTGAAGGCTATCAGTATTATCATAACTATTATGAGAAATCTGTTTCTAATTATAATTATATTGATAAATTGTTGGAGAGAATATGTAAAAATTCGAATACTTGTTTGAAGTGCTCAATAATGTCGTTAAATAATGAGAAATCAGATTTATTATTCGTACCATATTTAATTTCAGCAATTGCAAAAGATTGTTCGTTGATGTTGAGTTTTCAGAAAATTGATGGTGACTTAAAGTATGTATTTTATTATTTGTGAAATTATAATTGTAACATTCTTTGGAAAATTCATAGTTTGGAGCCCAGTGACAGAAGAGATATATTATCAACAAAATTTGGATATTTTGTTGCGAATATTGGCGTTCTGGACTTATATCCAAAACCTGTGAATACAATAGAAAAACATCATACAAAAATTAACAAGTGTTTGGAACTAATCAGCAAGTGAGAATATTCAACTATTTTGTTCATAAACCCTTATGTGTTATACATAACATCCTTATTGTTAACCATATTTAATGCATTTATAAATTATTTAAAAAAAAAAGTAAAATTTAACAAAAGTACCTACTTATTATGCAACCAAAAATACATCAACATGGTAACAATGTTCGAAGTCGTGTTCGAGCGTAATTCGAGCACGTATTTATTACCGCCTTGGTTTTAAGGGTATCATTCAGAGATGGCGCTATTGATTATGGGAAATAGATTTTTACAATTTCAAATTTTCTCTATCCACAATCGAAATTTTATTAATTGATATTGAAATTGTATAATCTTTGCATTGAAAGATGATCACATAGTAAAGACATTGTGAATTTTAAATTGTCAAGGTCAAAATTGTTTGATCAATATCAACAATTTCACCCCGAAAAGTTCTTGAAATAATCCAAATTATACAGAATCATCAAAATCTCACAATTTTCAAGTGATAAATATGGGAAATACCGAAAGTAATGTAACAAGTGGTGTTAAGAAGCAAGCTGGTGCTTCTTTGAAGGATATTTATAAATTATGCGATTTAAAAGGTGGTGGTTTACTAGTCGAATTGATGAAAAGGGCCACACAAAATAAGCAATATGCTGAATTGGATCATGCAATTAAAACAAAGGTAATTAAGATGAAAAACAAACAACTAGAATAATTGGGGAATAATGATAAATTTCAGGTAGAACGATTTCTTTACAATAAAGGAGAAGGCCGATACATTCCAATATCGCAACTAGTTTTATTGAGAAATAAAGAACGCCCCCGTCATAAATTGGTAATTCTCACATTATTAATTATGAAGCTGATTAAATTGAAATTGAAATTATTAGTTGCCGCCATTGAAAGCCATGGAGAATCCGGATGACTTTGAGATTGACGATGAAGGACCGCAAATAACAGAAGAAGAATACCAGAAAAGTATTAGAAGTAAAAATTATTATAGATATCAATTATTTGATTAATTTAATCGATAGATCCACATTTGTACCGGCATGTTTGTTGGAGAATTGAAGAACGTGGAGCTGTTGGAGAATCAATTCTACATTTATGCTTATTACATGCAACATCATTTCATGGTGATATTGCAAAACGATTATTACGTTTTTATCCAAAAATGATTAATGATATTTATATGTGTGATGAATATTATGGTGAAAATGTTTTACATATGGCCATTGTTAATGAAGAACCATCTATGGTTAAATTTCTATTAGATTCCGGTGTTAATATACAAGAGCGTTGCTTTGGTAATTTTATGTGCCCCGAAGATCAAAAATCATCACGAACGGATTCTTTAGATTACGAATGGGTCAATGTTTGTCCACAAACTAATTACGAAGGGTGAATTTCTCTATTAAGTATGTGGTAATTGAATTTTACTTAAATATTTGTAGGTATGTCTATTGGGGTGAATATCCTTTGAGTTTCGCTGCTTGTCTCGGCCAAGAGGAGAGTTTTCGTTTGATTTTATCAAGAGGTGCTGATCCAGATGCTCAAGACACTAACGGCAATACTGTTCTACATTTACTCGTAATTTATCAAAAATTGGTAATTGAATTATTGATAATATTCTGATTACTATACTGTTATCACTCTTTCTAGGAGTCATTTGATATGACTTATGAAATTGGGGCAAATTTATCTATACGGAATGTTTTGAATTTAACACCATTAACATTAGCAGCAAAATTAGCAAGAATCGATATATTTTTCCATATTTTGAATTTAGAAAGGGAAATTTATTGGCAAATTGGCAGTATAACTTGTGCAGCTTATCCTTTATCACAAATTGATACAATCGATATTGAAACTGGACAAATAAGTAAAGTGTCTGCTTTGAATCTTGTAGTTTTCGGGGTAATATTCCATCGATTCGCCACTTTGTTGATGACAAATTTAACATTCGAAAATTTTTCAGGATAAAGATGAACATTTAGAATTGATGGATGGTGTTTTGATCGACTTATTGAATGCTAAATGGAATACGTTTGTAAAATTCAAATTTTATAAACAATTCTTTATGTTTGCTTTCTACTTTTTGATATCTTTGGTTGGTTTTACGTTACGTCCAGGACCACCGCAACATAATACAAAAACAAATAATACAAATTCAACAACTTTACGACAACACAACAATACAATAAATATAACAGCAATTACAGTTCTAGCGAAAATTAAAATTATTGAACCAGATGATGATCTAGATGTTGAAGAGTGGTGGGACAATTTACAAGAAGAATGCCGTCTAATGGATTTAATAACAATAGAATCACAAATTCGTTTTATTGCTGAATTATTAATGGTTTTTGGTGCCTTTTGTTATTTATTAGCGGCAATACGTGAGGCTCGATTTCTGGGCGGTCGCATGTTCTTCGAGAATCTTGTAATTCTGCAATTTTCACCATTAAATCCAACTAACTAATTAATAATTGTAGATGACAGCGCCGTCTCGTGTTATGTTCCTATTTTCTTGTATTTTAATGTTGATTATCCCGTTTTTACGCATAGCCTGTCTCGATGAAATCGAAGATATCGTTGCTGTTATTATAATGTTAACAACAGCACCGTATTTCTTGTTTTTCTGTCGTGGCTTCAAAACAGTTGGCCCATTCGTTGTGATGATTTACCGAATGGTGATGGGTGATTTGATACGTTTCGCATCAATATATCTAGTATTTGTTATGGGTTTTTCACAAGCTTTCTATATAATTTTCTTGTCCTATGATAATCCGTTAACACCGGACGACGTAGATGAGGCAACTAATCCAATATCATCACCAATTGAAGCTATAATGGCCATGTTTCTGATGTCATTGACGAATTTCAGTGATTATTATGCAGCTTTTGAAAAAACTGCACACGAATATGAAGCCAAAATTCTATTTGTAATTTTCATGGTGATTGTTTCGATTTTATTAATAAACATGTTGATAGCAATGATGGGAAATACGTACCAGAAAATTGCCGAAACTCGGAACGAATGGCAACGACAAGTATAATAATTTGATTTACTTTATATTTATTTAAATAGTAATTAAATTTACAGTGGGCTAGAATTGTTCTAGTTGTAGAAAGAGGCGTGAGTCCTGCGGAACGTTTAAAACAATTGACGGTCTATTCGCAGCCGATGTCAGATGGACGAAGGGCTCTAGTATTGCGTCTGAATCAATCGGTAAATTTTTGAAATAATCACCAAATAATTCCCCAATTTCAACCGATTTCTAGGATGAAGATAAAGAAGAAATGAAGGAAATTCTAGAGATGCGACGCCGTCACGAACGTTTCATCAAACTACGTAAAGAACGATTGAAACAAAACGAAATCAAGAAATGATTTTAATCGAAATAAAAATAGAAATAATTAAAATAGATAAAGTAGGTACCAAATTATTTCTTCTTTCGTCCTCGACCACTATTTTTCGATTCATTACGTTTACTAGTGCTTGGTTTATCTTTACTATCTTTCGATGTAGCTTTAGTCTTTTCTTTCACCTAAAAATAATTAATAATTAACCACAATATAATAAAATAAAATAAATAATTATAAAATTATTTACTTTTATTAATGCATCATTTCCTATATCCTCGTCTTGTTCATTATCAGACTCAATAATTTCTTCACCATCATCCAATAACTCATTATCTTGTAATTTGGCTCTTTTCTTCGATAACCCAGTATTTGGAGCGTACGGTAATAGTGGAATTTGTTTATTATAACTTCGCGTAAATGCAGCTTTTACCTTTAAAATAAATAAATTAATCAACCATTTTAATTGTTATTAAAAAATTACTTTTGAATCAATATTAGTTAATGGATTTTTATTATTAGTCGACCATTGACTCAATTCAATTAAACCATCCAGATCTTCACGTAATAAATTATAATTTTTCATAATCCCCACTGATTTATCAATACCAGATAAACCATCTTGTTTTAATGGCAAAATTATCGAATTACGTAATGGTATTAAATAATCTAGTTTAACAGCTAAAGTACTAGCAGAAGTTCTAGATCGAAAAAATATTAATTATTATAATAATAGAAATAATGATTATTAATTTTAATTACGTCATACGGATGTGATTTTGGATTTCACTAGCAATACGATTGAATTTATTCTTTTTGCTATTTTTACCAAGCCACGATGGGAAATCAATTCGTCCAATAAAATGACCGGACATAAAATGACCAGGAAAAACAAATGAAAACATTGCTTGCGATTCCAATAAAGACCAATTATTCGTTGAACGTATTGCCGAATCAATTGTATCACCAATACTGATACAATCAGCTGCTGCTGCTATTTTTCTCAATAAATTTTTCCTATAATTCAAATTTTCAATTCTCCAAAAAAATTAATAGAATAATTCAAAAATACTGACTGATCTCCTTTCGGTTGAACTTTCATGTAATTCTCGTGTACAAATAAAGGTCCTAAACTATAATCATAAAAAAATAAACGTGATTTTTCAGCTAAATTTAGATCTTTATGTTCGTTATATGTGAAAATTTTACGACAAACTTCCCACGGACCAACAACGGTATCTTTTTTAGCTTTTTTTGATTCTTTTTCAGCATCCTCTAATGTTATATTTTTATCAGCTATTGACCATAAATTTAAATGATTTAATGTTTGTCTTAGATCACAATCTGTACCGGATATGATCTGTGTTAAAGCATTTGGATTGATTTTTATACCTTCTTTGAAACAAACTGACATCATTGCTCCCTAAAAATTATAATTTTTATTCAATTTTTCAACTCAATATTAAGTAATATACTCGAATTTGTTCTAGTTTTGGTTTAGTAAAACGTAAATCAAAACAATAGTTGACTAGTGAACGAATTTTTGGATGGTTTCGATCATTACACATGCAAATTATCGGAATGTGTGATGTTTTTATTAATTGTATTAATTCTTGCATTCCACCTCTATCTTCATTGCCAGCCATACCATCAACTTCGTCCATGAGAAGGACACGTTTCTTATGTATTCTACCTCTACCTAAATTTTTATAATTACAATAAATTTAAGATACTTAATTATTCAAAAAGAAAAAACAGACCTGAAGCAAATCCGGCGATAGTGTTCGTACTCAATAATTGTGAAACTTCTTCATGTAATAAACGTTTACTTCTTGTATCAGAAGCATTAAATTCAACAATATCAAAGCCTAAGGTCTCCGCAACTAATGTTGCTGTTGTTGTTTTTCCAATACCAGGTGGACCACTCAACAATGCACATTTAAAATATTCACCATTATCATTTTTCGCCCATGGACTTGGACGTTTCAATTGTTTTCTTACATCAGGCTGTTGATTACCATACCAGTTTTCTAGCCAATTTTTTAATTTATTCATATTACTATTATCACTTTGTTGGCCAATTATACTTTTCAAATCTTTTGGTTTGTACTTTTCAGTTAGTGAAAGATTTGAAGTATCACTGTTCATTGGTTCTTTACGAGATTGTTGTTGTGGTTCTTCCATTTTTATTGGTAGTTTTACAACTTTTTTGGGTGATTTCTTCGTTTTTGTTTCGTCAATTTTTTTAGTTTCTATTTCTTCATTTTTTTCAAGTTTCTTCAAATTCGGTTTGCCATTCTCTATTTCTGCGATATGCTGAACTTCATCTCCGATGCCTTGATCTTCACTAAGATTTTTCTGAATTTTCTTACAATATTTCGCTTCCATTCCTGATTTAGTTAAAATTAAATCCAAAAGTTCATCTTCTGTTATTTCAGGTATGTTTAATCCTCTAGCTTTATCAAGTTTACTAGGACCTGGATCATCACCAACTACCAAATAATTGACTTTCTCTAAATTAAAAAATAAATTATTGTTATATATTATTTGAAATAGGCGTAGAACATACTTGAAACTGAATGTACAACTCGCCCGCCGTGCGATTTAATTAAATTATCAAACTCTTCTGACTCTAAAGAATCCAAAACACCCGTTCTTATAAAGCATAAATTATTCAAACAATTTGGTTTGCCTTTAGGTAATTCTTTAGTACCATGATGTTTGGGACCAGTTCTATTCAAATATTTCTGATAAAGCATTGCAGAATAACGTCGTTTTTCATATGCTTCTTGTCCAGGGTCTATACCAGAATCTGTATGTTCAAATTTAACTTTCTTTT
>JAZBGZ010000477.1:18206-31582 GCA_037414795.1 Stenodera caucasica | reverse complement strand
TAACAAATAGGAGGGTTCGTCTTTATTATAACTACACTTAAAAGGCCCTATTCGTATTATTATTATTATTATTATTATTGGGGCGCGATATATTCGAAGACAGATGCCATATTCTCACGATATTGCGCTGAAATAGTGTAATTTTCTTTTATATTATAAAAAAAATAAAAGAAAATTTCGAGACATATCAACAATTGGCTTGTTATTATCGTGTAATAGACTGTTCAAAAACAGCAGGATATATCCTGACATCTGTCCTTTGTTCAATAACAGATATAAAAATATGAAATTATATTTTCGTTTAAATTCCATTTACAATATAAAACTGACAACGTAACTACAATACAATATATTTATTGTAATGTTTGTAGAAAATGCAAGTTTCATTGAATTACAGTTTCTCGACTATGTGGGTTGATCAACGACAGATACACACATTTATTGTAATTTTAACTGAGTCCGTGTTCATAATTTCCACCGACATTTATCATTAAAATAATATTCTAAAATTAGATGACAGAAACAAATAAGCGAAACAAGAAAAAATTTATGAATTTATCGAATAAATTCGTCTAGATATATTGAATCAGGACCGGCTTATTATTCCCGTTATAGTAGCGCCTCGAGGAAAATCGAATAGCGAACAATACAATGTTGGAAATTCATTGGGGAGAAAAATTTCCAATCTATTAAGTTTATTGATGAAAAAGTGTAAAAGTTCAAGTTAAAAGATTGAGCGTCTAGCACGAAATATCGGGTATATTTTGCTGAAATCTTCGGGAAATTCAACTGAAATTCGTTGAGTTTAAAAGTTTTATTATAATTCGGGAAATTCTGGAATATTTATCAACAATCGGGTATCTTCTCATAAAGTTCAACTCAATTCAGGAGACTTAATCAAAATTTGGGACCCAGTCATTGAAAAATAAAAAAAAATATTGAAAATCCTCAACATGTTGAGATATTCTTGAAAAGATTAGATTTTCTTCACAAAAATTCAGCTAAATTTCATGGGAAAATGTTTATTTCTTGTGGGATTTTTATAGACAAAATTTTCGCTTTTCTCAGCCGAATTTTCAGGCTTATTTCAACCGATTATTGAGATATTCAATATAGTTCATTAGATTCAGTTAGTTGAATTTTTTTTGGACAAATTTTCAGCAAATTTCTGAAGGTTTTTCACTCTTTCAGCTCAAATTTCTCTTTGCTGTACTTTAATTTTTGTTTCTATTGTAAAAGATTTCAGCTTTATAAATCAAATTTCCGCTTTTCTAACTGAATTTTCAGGCTCTCCAAACGATTATTGAAATCTTCAAAAAAAAGTTTCATTAGGCTCAGTCAGCTGGATTTTTCCAGGCAAATTTTCAGCAAATTTTTGAAGAACTCCCCCTCTTTCAGCTCAAATTTCTTTTTGTTGTACTTCAATTTGTATTCTTATTACCGGATCAATGAATCAGGATTCTATCATGGAAGTTTTCAGTTTTATAGACGAAATTTCGCTTCACTCAACTGAAATTTCAGGCCCTTCAAACTGACTATTGAAATATTCAAAAAATTCAGTTTATTGAACTGACTTAGATGAATTATTTTAGACAAATTTTCAGCAAATTTTTGAAGAGCTTTTACTCTTTCAGCTCAAATTTTCTTGTCATACTTCAATTTTTATTTTTATTTTCGGATCAATAATTTAGGTTTCTATTGTGAAAGTTTTCAGTTTGGCAGACGGAATTTTCGCTTTTTTCAACCGATTATTGAAATATTCAAAAGATTCAGTTTCATTAAGCTCAGTTAGTTGAATTTTTTTGGGCGAATTTCCAGCAAATTTTTTGAAAAGTTCAGCTTAATTTTTGATTTTTATTTTTATTAACGAATCAGAAATTCAGGTTTCTATTGTGGAGGTTCTCAGTTTGATAGACGAACTGAAATTTCAGAATCTTCAACCGATTATTGAAATACTCAAAAAATTTAGCTCATTGAACTCACTCAGTTGAATTATTTTGGACAAATTTTCAGCAAATTTTTGAAGAGCTTTTACTCTTTCAGCTCAAATTTTCTTGTCAATTTTCATTTTTATTATCGGATCAATAATTCAGTTTTCTATTGTGAAAGTTTTCAGTTTTGTCGCTTTTCTCAACCGAATTTTCAGACCTTTTAACCGATTATTGAAATATTCAAAAGATTCAGTTTCATTGAGCTCAGTCAGTTAATTTTTTTTTGATAATGTCTCTTTGTTAACCTTTAATTTTTATTTTTATGATTGGATCAATAATTCAGGTTTCTATTGTGAAAGTTTTCAGTTTTATAGACCAAATGTTCGCTTTTCTCAACTAAATTTTTCAGGCCCTTCAACCGATTATTGAAATATTTAAAAGATTCAGTTTCGTTAAACTCAGTCAGTTGAATACTTTTGAAGAAATTTTTTTGAAAAGCTCAGCTCAAATTTCTCTTTGTTGTACTTTAATTTTTTTATGATCGGATCAATGATTTAGGTTTCTATAGTGGAAGTTTTCAGTTTTGTAGACGGAATTATAGCTTCACTCAACCAAAATTTCAGGCCCTTCAAATATTCAAAAAATTCAGTTCAATTAATTCACTCAGTTGATTTATTTTCGACAATATTTCAGCAAATTTTTTGAAGAGCTTCCCATCTTTCGGCTCAAATTGCTCTTTGTTGTACTTCAATTTTTATTTTTAATATCAAATCAATAATTCAGGTTTCTAAAGTCGAAATTTCGCTTTACTCAACTAAATTTTCAGGCCTTTCAACCGATTATTGAAATATTTAAAAAATTCAGCTCTTTAAACTCAGTCAGTTGAATTTTTTCGAACAAATTTCCAGTAAATTTTTTGAAAAGCTCAGCTCAAAGTTCTCTTGGTTGAACCTACTTAAATTTTTTATTTTTATCATCGGATCAATAATCCAGGTTTCTACGTAATAAATTCCCGTCTTTGTTTTGGTAGCTACTTGATTTGCCCTGAGGCACCCCTATAACAGCCACCCCAACGTAACCCTTGATTATTGTAGTAAGCCGACCCTGTTATATTATTTTACGTAACATTTGAGGATTCAATGTCAAGAATATAGAGAATTTCTGTCGTTATGTCCGGAGATCTCGAAATTCGAGAGAATCCGAGACAAAATTCTCGTGGAAATTGTAGAGTTTATCGGACAAATAAAAAATTATTGTTAAGCTGCTTAACTTTATTATTATACAAGACACAACTGTCATAAAGCCCGAAATTCATGGTCTTGAAACGTTTTTTTCTCCTTACCAATTTTCGAATTTCCTTTATCTATTTTTCGGGGCTTTTTTCCTCGAACAAATCTCCAACAGTAGAGATATAATCTTGGATTCTAATCAACGACAGAGGACAGTAGTAAATAACATCATGGATAAAGAAGAATGCAACATGTGTCGCATTAACAAGAATAGATATAGTCATTGATAAGAATTGTCACAGATCATTACCTAATTATAAATAAAAATTCAAATTAACTATCTTTATCTTATCAAAAATAAAGGACATATGTTTGGAAACATGGTATAAATTGTTGGGGATCAACTTACGAAAAAGGCAAAAGGAAATGTGGACGTCTTTTCATCGATTTACATTTTAATTAAAATCAATTTACATAAATATTCGAATGTTAATATCCAAGTCTCGATTTCGTATTATAAAATTTTTTCCATCTTCAAATACAGATCGAACTGTTTCTCTTTTCGACATTCGATACTTTAATGTTATCTGATTAAATCGTCGATTGATTGCTACGACTATCGCTTGATTGCTCAATTAACATTCAATTATAAATATTTACGTTATTTAGAAATGTTTGAAAGTAGACAACCCGCTGCGAACGAATGGAGAAATCGTTTTTAATTAACAAGGAAATTATATTTGGAAATGGCACTTCCTGTACGTAAAATAATAAATCATCTCTTCAACAATTCTTATAGAAAATTATATTTATAAAACAAGTTGTATTCAATTTTAATCGAATCGATTCGATCAATCACCCACAATATTCAATTGATATGAACATATGGGAGAAAATAATGAATTCAAGGTGGAGTTATTTTTTGATTTTCCGCATCAATATAAATAGAAAAATCGAATTTCGTCGGCACACCTTACGGACACAAAGAGGCCGATTTCTGCAATGATTCAGCTATATTAATTCAAATTGGAGAATCGCAATTATCACCCACTCTACAAACTGTCTCATCCATCTCGAACCATCCCTAATTGCGATTATAGTTTGGATGAAAAATTGAAAAATATCAACATTAAAATAAGAAGTGATGATGTTATAAATCTCTTCTATCTCGTTAATCTGGCTACGGATCAAAGTCCATTTCGGCTCAATATTGTTCTAACCTAAAAATAGATTTCCCGAGGGATCGGCCGGTTTTAGGTCGCGAAAAATAACACATTGAGAGCGAGGAAAATTCACCACCAAAACGGATATCGGAGATAATCACACGATCGTAGACCTGACCTGACTTGGAGATTATCGGATTGGTTGAAATATTCCCAAGATGCGAGAATCGGTCTTTTATTCCATTACAGTTTAAATCAGATAATAAATTACTCACTATTTGACCTTTATTGTTGGACTTAATTGTGTTTTTTTTTTTTTGTATTATTCACTAGTTTGATTCAATTGGGAATGATTGAGAATTATTACGTCCGTTAAAAGGATCGATCCGGCTACAAAATTGATTGAAACGAACTTTAAGAATTAAAAAGACTTAGTTGTTTTAATATCAGAACATAAAAGACGTTGTAAATCTAAAAGTTTATGCATTTAGTGTAAGTCTAGGCGATTTGTCATCGAGTTTAAACAAACTTTTATTTATTTCAACTGAACTTGGAAGAATTCTTGGCACAATGTCGGGTGATAATAATTTCGAATCGCTATTTAATTAGTACGTTTATTCTACAATTTGATGGGGTGATAATAAATTGAATGTGGATTTCAACAATGCGAAATTGGCCGCAACAGGATAAAGTTCAATTCAAAATCGTCTCATAACGTATATAAAATCGAGTCGATTTATGGTGTGTCATTGTAAATTATGGTCATTTGATGGTATCTTATGGTGGAGAGTCTGGAAAAACATCCGAGTAATAATTTTGTGCGAGCGGCAAAACACGCATCATTAATGTCATCTGTTGCTATAAAATTAGCATAATTATACAATTTCGATATCAATCTTATTTCATCTGTTTTAAAAGAGACTGTTGTCTGTCATTTTTTTTTTTTTTAATACGAATCATGAAATAATAATTAAGATTCATGTAAAATCTAACTAAATGGAATGCTAATTAAGCAGCTTACGCTGTTCGAATGTCTTTTGAAAACTGAAGATAATGAGATCCTGCTCGGATTACTGATCGTCTATACGAAGGTGATTTGCAATTTAATATCTTGAAACTTTTACAAATAAGCGAAGATCAAAGTCGATATTAGAATTGGAACTTTATAAATATTAATCTTGTAACGGCATTGATAACATCGATAACGTTCAACTTTATTAATTAAATAAAATCAAGACATTTTTATTAATGTTAGTTTATCGATTAAATCGACAACACATAAATATTTGTCGAGTTGAACAACAACGATCGATGATGAATACCGAATTCTAAACAGCCCATCTGAACAAATACAGAATAGGCTTATAGAAAAAAGAAAGCTTACGTGTTTGTTTAGGATGTTCAATTTTTCAGATCATTCAATAAACATAATAATGCTTAGTATTTATGGGACGGATTGGAGTAGTTCTGTATGCTTTGAAGCGATCGGATTATCGTTAGAAGCCTCTCTAAAAGTACAGCAAAATCAAAAAATAATCGGTACCAACAAACGAAAAATTCTCGTCTAATTAGCTGAAATCCAACCTAGACTTCTGCACATGTAACGATCAGATTACACCACTAATGATTGTTACGTTATTCCCGCCTTCAACAGATGTACGAATCGGGGGTAGTTTAGCAAAATCAATCCATCCCTATATAGTTGGATAATTATCGATTTCTAAGCGAAAACACCTGGATTTGACGAATATAGAGAGACATCATTAAATTTGTTAGTAAAGTTTATTAAATTCAAAGTTGATATTGAACAACATCCATTCCACCGACTTCAATAATTTAACATCAAATAAGCGCTATAGAACAGTTTAATATTCGTTGAACATAAAGGAAAGTAAATTTCATATTATGAAATTCTGACATTGATATACAAGCAATAAGGTAGAAGAATTCAACGGTGCAGCAAAACCACGACGTTTCAAACGAGACCAATAACTTAAATTCATTCGTTCGCAGCAGGCTGTGTATCAAGTCGGCCCTGATTTAACTATACTTCCGTTTATTAAAATGAAACAAAATTTTTTCGAAAAACCGTCCCCACTATTATTATTATTATTATTATTCGTGTATGTATTGTATGATAAATACAATGATAATATTGTTAATTTTGGTGGCACGTGAACTAATTTCGGGCGACACGTGTCCGGCTTTACCGAATATGGTACGACTTATATTGTATAATTCACAAATTTCTTTATTATGATAATGACTTAAAGGTCTAGTGGGTTGTATTGATATTCAAAATTTCGTATGTTTAATTCTCTTTCTCTCTCTCACTGTTGTACGGTTCTATTTCCGTCATAAAATACCCTAATATCACAATCAAAGCCCAGTTTACACGCCTAGTTGACATCTATTGTGATTTCATTGTGTATTCAGCTAATATGTTGGACGGGTCTTTATTTCGACCACCTAACTGTAGACATTTCTATTGTTAACAGTTAGCGTAATTCGAGACAATGTTATTGGAACGAATTTCGGGGGTGTATGAAGAGAAATATATAGAACAGCTGGACCCACATTACCGGATCTATGGTGACGTGTATTAAATTATTCCATAACTAATCAACGAAAATTCTAATAATTTACAAATCTTCTCTATATACAGAGTGTTTCAAGAGAAGCGTCAGTTAGACGAATCTCGGAAAGTATTCGAGATTTTGTTATGAAAATTTCTACATGTAGTTTACAACAAATTTTGAATTTAAAGAAAATATGTTCAATTTCAACGCACTTCCGGTTCTACCAACTTCATTATTTTTGATAGAACATGGTGTATATGAATCAATTTTTGAATTTCTAGCTCAATTTTAGGCATACTTTTATCATCAAGTGTTATTCCTTATCTCAATGAAATTCGAGAAAATCGCAATTTTCCAAATTTTTCAAAAAAAACCATCTTCTCTTCGAAAATTCATAAAATTGTCAAAATGATTTACGAGAAATTGATATTGGTTTTCTGTTATTCGCTATTTTCTGCACTATCTTCATTTCACTTTTATTATACAGGATGTCCTCTGTACATTTTTGAATCTGTCAAACTTTGAACACACACAACTTAATTTTTTCAAATTGAATAACCCCTAAATTTGCCGACAATCAGGTGCAAAATTTAATTATCTGTCACTTTTATCGACATATCTCTTCTAGTTTTTCCAATTTTTCCATTTATTTCAATTTCTTATGAGTATGAGTTTCCCTTAGTTTCGCTTAATAAAACATAGTTGGCTTAGCATAGACAAGGACAGAAGACAAAATATTCATATGTTTTAGAAAAATGCTAAGCCTACTATGTCTTATCAAGAAAAAACTATGGAAAGTTCATGAAAAATATAAATAAATGAAAATATTGGAAAAACTAGAAGAATTAGGTACTTATATAGGGAAATGTTTGTAAAATTGATAGAATTTGGAAAAATTAAATTTTGTAAGTCCAAAGTTTGACAGATTCGAAAACGTACAGAGGACATCCCGTATGATAAAAATGGATCAAGTATGGTGCAAAAAATAGCAAATACATTGATCTTAACAGACAACCAATATCAGTTTCTCACATATCATTAAAGCCATTTTAGGAATTTTCAAAGAAAAAAGGGTTTTTCTGAAAAATTTTGAAAATTGCGATTTTTTCGAAATCCAATGAAATTAAGTGTAACACTTGCTGATAAAAGTATAAAATTGACCCAAATATTCAAAAATGAACTCATTTACACCCTGTACAATTTAAAATAATGAAGTTGGTTTAAGTTTCCGGTAGAACCGGAAGTGCGTTAAAATTGAAAATATTCTCCCCGTATCAAAATCTTTTAGTAATTAGTAATTACAAAAATTTTTACAAAAAAATCTTGAATACTTCCCAAGATTCGTTTAACTGACGGTCGTAAACACCCTGTATAGTTCGAAATTAATTACCATTTATTAAATATTGAAGATCATTTATTGGAAATTCTAGAGTAAACTAAAGCTTGGAGCCGATTGGAGCTTTTTACTCTTATATATTTATTTACATAAAGAACGATTATATACAAAGATATAAACAATTTTATAATTTAAATAAAGGTATCTATTTACAACACATATTCGATATTAGCACGTTGTTCAGTAGGATTGTCGTATAAAAAGCGAAAAATGGGGCTTTCAAAAGTACAATAAAGCGAAATTATTTGGTAAATTCAGCCTTCGAGTTACTGTTAGAAGATGAACAAGATCGATTCCAATCTTTTTACCCTTCATCCTCATCACAGTTAAGGTCCAATATAAGTCCTTGTATTGGAAATATATCTCGGTTGTCGGCTGAGTCGAACTGGTGGTGGTGTTGATAGTGGCGGTGGTGGTGGTACAAAACCACCAGTTGTATTCGTACAAATTTCAGTAGCTGCATAATAACGTTCAGGAGGTGGTGGAACTGGTGGTGGTTTCGGTAAGAAATTTTCTAATGGTGGTGGTGGTCTTGTTGTTGATGATTGTTGTAATGGTACAGCATATTCCGGATCACGTACATCAGCATAATCAGAATTAGATGGTAAACGACCGAAACTCGGTTCACGATATAATGCCGCTTTATCACAACCACCACTTATTTGTGATGGTCTTGGTGACGATTTATAACGACGTTGTTGGATAACAACAAATACAACTATAGCTATCATTAATACAACTAATACTGATAAGACGCCAACGATAACGCCTAAATATTGACCGAGACCTGTTGGTGAATTCATCGTACTGATAACGTTCTTATGATTGATTCCAGGCGTCGATATTTGGTCTTTCTGTAAAATTTCTACCACATCGTCTATTTCTTCTTCTGTAAAATTCCCAGTAGTCGGTGACGAATCAAATGTTACTTCACTAATCATTAACCAACGTGAAGCGAATTGTAGCTGTAACTTAACAAAACGTCCAACTCTATGATGTAAACGAATCGAAATATTTCTTGGTGTTTCCCAAATATGATCTTCAATATAATCGAAAATAATCGGTTCATTTTTATAACGTTTACCGCCGATACTAAAGAAAATCTTCACCTGTGCAAATACTTGAATATCTTTTGTAAATTGATTATTCGTATAGATATGAACAGCTGAAAATTCACGTATTTTATCAAATTCAAATATAATTTCTATCGGTCGATTATCTCGAGTATCATTCTTCCAACCGATCCAACCTTGTGGATTATTTGGATGGAACATTGTTTTGAAATCATCGGGAGCAATTTGACCATCGGTGAGTTGTCCAAGACCATATTGTAATTTCACCCCATCCCAATGACCATCATATGAATTATCATAAAATTCCCAACTAGTTCCCCTTTTATCACCTTGCGGCATTGAATAACTCAATATACCATCGGTCCATCGGCAACCATAAATTTCCACACGCATACATACAGTTCGTTTATGATAACTAAATGGTAAAAAACGTATTTTACTAGCCCAAATTGGTGGATCTAATATTGTTTTTGATGGTAAATATGTATTAATATTGCCATTTAAAACTTCAATACCGGATCGATTACGATAACGTATCCATTTATTTAAACGGGGCCGCCAATATTCTAATATATAAGATTCAGTATATTCGATACCGAAACCATTACCGAAACGGCCTTGAGTTTCTGTTGATGTGATCACATGAACTGTATGCAAATCGATTTGGAGCCATTCTTTTAAATCGGGCGTTGCAGGACTACCAGGACACCAAGCGCCAGCATTCAATTCCTTCCTAGCCCTTCAAAATGAGAAATTATTCCAATTCCCTAAATTTTCGTAATTTAACTCACCGTCCATGATGAGGACCCACATCACCATGGAACGCCGAACTTGCTGTAATATCCTCATCTTTAATTGCGCCAGTTTCCATTCCCAATGGTCCAATACATTGGGCTTTTGTCGAACAAAAAACAACAATTAATTGAATTTTTTTTTTTGGGGTAAAAGAACGAAAAAGTGGTAGGTAATAACGTTAAATGCAAATAGTGCGGTGGGTTTTATTGGAAAGTCGCTTCTGTGAAAGGACTTTTCGGTATATAAAGGGATGCTGCTACATTAGAGATGTGTACGGTATCTGACATGCAAATATAGATCCCTCTCCCACCGTTCTTTTGTCCTTTCACAGACAGACATCCTTTATATGTCAGGACCAATTACTTACAAGGCTCAATGCCGTTGATAGTTGATAGTAGTGATAGTAATACAGCCAATATCAGTTGTATCTTCATTGTGGCAATTGTTGAGGCTTCAACTGATAACAAACAACATGAATTTTTTTCGTAATGTTAAAAGAATAACAATAAACAATATTTGTATTGGAATTGAGTAAGTTTAAGTGTTAAGTTCTAAACAAATACGTCGAATTTAATTCAATTGACAAGTATTAAATGTTAAATAAAGGTAAAGTTGAAGTCGAGGATCTCACACCAATTAAAATCGAAAATTTTTTGAAGCGAATCTTAACGTTCAAAATAAAAGACATTATCTCTACTTATTAATTTACTACAGTCTTGTATTGCGATAATGGAGATTTATATCGAACAAGTACAGATTTAGACCGACACAAAGCCACTATACAGGGTGGAACAAATGTAACGGATATATTCGATAACTTTGTTGAAAGCAAGATTTTGGGAAAAATTCAGAAGGAATGTAGTGATTTAAATAAAATGACGCTATACTCTACCATTTTCATTTTGTTACGTCATTTGTTTTTAAAATTATGACGTCATCAATATATTTTTTAAAAGAGCTACCCATATTTTTCACTATTGATTTTGGTAGAACTTTTTATTTTGTTTTCAACGGTATAAAAAATTTCTAATATGTTAAATTTGAAAATAAATGAGAAAAAGTGCCTCAAAGTTCTAATTTACAGATTAAATCTAGTTATCTTACAAATAAACAATTTTATATTTGTACTTATTTTTATAATTTATGCTATTGTTTGAGTTTTTTTTCTGGTTGATCATTTTTAGTTTTCATTTTCTAATATTTGAAATTCTTTAGTCTTGATTGATCATACTTATAGATGTGGAAGACTTTTTTGCTAGCCATCATTCTTCTTTGTTTATTGCCGTTGCTAAGAAACATATATCCATCTCAGATAAAGTTAATTGTCATCGTAAAAATGATGACTAGTGAAACACTATGGGTTGCTTAGTAACGGTCGGAAAAAAAAAGATGGCTAGCGCGAAAGTATCGTGTTCTTCAACAACGGAAGTAAATAATGTTTTAACTCGAATTTCGTCAAGGTCATTCATTAGTCTAACTATAAAAGTTTCATTTCAAAAATCACTACAATAATCAGTGATAAAAAATATAGGTTTCTATTTTGAAACAATATTGATGACGTCATCACTTAAAAAATGACGTAACAGGATAAAAATGGTACAGAATAGCGTCATTTGATTAAAATCACTACATTCCTCAAAGATTTTTTCCAAATTCTTGATTTTGACAAAATTTATCCATTACTTTTGTTCCACACTGTATATACGTATGTACACATGTCCGATTTATTAACGAGACGTTCTCCAGTAAATAGAGGCTCGATTTGAGTCTGATTGTGGACCGTTTTACTAAACGCAGACCCCACAATAAACCGTTTAAAACAGCTGCTAGCCAATTCGTCTTCTTTTATCTTGTTAACCAAACTAGAGAAAATTCTTCTATTATTTAAAATTTTTCTTCTTATTCTATACTAAAGAATGTAGTTTGTTTATTCGATTGAAATTAGACTATTTCGATTGATTATTAAAGGTGAATATTTCTTATTTTAATGGACTGTGGTAGGTCTGTAGTTGGGGTGCTGTGTTACGTGACATAATTACCAAAGTTAAAAGGGAATATGACTGAAATATGAAGCAGTTAAATATACAGTTTTCTTTGATTTGTGCGTTCGAATTTTAGGTATATGCACGTGTTTAACATATGAGAAACGACAAAACGACAAGAATAAAAGTGGGACTTTTGATCTGTGAATGCCATTTTGGCGTTAGTTACGCCTTGAAATGAATAATGTGCAACTATGGTATTCGAGATTCTCTTATTTCTACCAACTATTTTATTTTTATAAAATAAAACTTGTGTACAACATCTGGATATAATTGCTATATAAACATCAATGTAACTAGGCGCCTTCTAAACATCGAATTATTGGTTCAAATGTCAATTTTGAATATTTTATCGTTGTTGTTAGTAGACCGATTTTATAGTTACAAAGCTATTATTTCACTAAGGTGGCCCACTAATTGACAATAAAGATTACAGTGTAGAGACGATAATAAATAAATAAACAGAACCTGTTGTAAAACACGACTATCTGTTCGACATCCATCAACTATTATCTGAAGATAGATCGAGTGGCGGGCGTATTGGAGAATTTCGAGTGGGGAATCACCGATAAATATCTCATTGAGTTTTAAGAACAATACCGCCCTCTGTTTTTGTGTAATCCAACTATTCAACAGCTGTTGATGGACGTGTACAGTAGCGACAATTATAAAAATTTAATTATTTCGTTTAAATTCATCCCACCATTAACAACAAGACGGTTGTAATTATTTGATAAGAAAAAAAATTCTGTTTTTTAAAAGCTCGAAATTAAATTCCGTTATCTATTCAATTTTTAATGGTGAATTCGGTGATTATTATTGATAGTTTGAAGTATCAATTTCAGCAATTTAATACCGATTCGGGCTCATTATTAACGCTTTCATGATCAAATAGTAAATAGAGTCGTGGTTTTTGCTTGATTAATCGCTAGTTAATAATAAACTACCTGTCCTCAACTTTAATAAATTTCAATCATTTATTTTTTTTTAAATAAAAATAAAATTCCACTTAATTATGATTAGTATTTCAATTGTTAATGTGTCTGGTTGAAAGTCTATGGTCTATAAATTATAATTATATGTTTTATAATTTTGCAACTTCGATATGGTTTCGCCGCAAATTAAACTTCATAAATATGAAGTATACAATGGTTTAAAGTTCCCTATA